>WEIU01011318.1:378320-398196 GCA_013389925.1 Aegithalos caudatus | reverse complement strand
AGTCTCTCCCATAGAAGCTGAAATGCAACCATAGTTGCATAGTTGCCAAACCCTCAGTTCTTCTGGGAAATAATTGCATTTCTTTTATTTTGGAGCTGATTTTTTCCCTTAGTTTCTGTTACAAGGAGCAGTGGTGTTTTAATTTTATTTTTTTCCCTTGCATCTTGCAACCTCCTTTTCTGTCCCTTCCTGATTAAGAGTGAGTACTGCACTTTACACTCAGCTGTGTAGTTTTGTCCAACAGATTGTGCAATGGCCATTGCAGCTACTGAAGAAAAACATTAACACAAACTCCCTTTTCTCTTTTTCAGGCTCTGGGCTACTTGTATCCCAGGAGGGCATAAGGATTTTTTTTTTCCTGAGGGAAATCCTCATCTGCCTATTCTTCCCTCTGCTCTGTTCCTCCCTGTTAACCAAGGGATAATTGCTGCAGGGTGGAAAGACACTTTCAGGCTTTCCTGTTCTGCTCTTCTGCACACTGTGTTTGCTGGCATGTCCTTGCTCTGTTTTGCTTGCAGATGTGCTGATTCCCTGGAAATTGTGTTGAAGGCATCAAGCTACACTGGGAGATCAGCTTTCCTCTGTTTCAAAGCCTTATGTACTCTCATCTTGTTAATGATGACAGACACACCCTTTCAAGCAGGCCTAGTGTCCACACTTCAGCTACTAATCATGAAAGAGGATCTTGTACAAGAATTTACCAAATTAACACTTATTTCATCTGGTTAACCGTTCCCAGGTTGATTTTGTTGGAGTTCTGGTTTCAGCATTAAGACAAAATCAAAAATACTCAGTCTGCAGTGCATCTCAAAATGTACTTAGCAGACAGTGCAGATGATTGCTTCTCCACTCCCACCATTCTCCTCAGTGTTTATTGTTGTAGCAGCCTGCCCAAAGACACAGCCCCTGCTGTGCTGGGATGGCCAGCATCCTGCTGCCCTCAGATCAAGGGTGGCCAGCTCTGGGACAGGGTTCAGTGACAGAGAGAGGCTGGCATCACAGACATAGCCCCAATGAATACAGGGCATACATGTTGACTTTATGGAAAACTCACTTGTCACTAGCTTTTATACAAGGTGAACTTTATAAACCCCAGCTCAGCCATACTAACAAACCCTTCAACTTTTTTTTTTTCCCTTTGAAGAGAGGTAATTCTTCTAGCTGGAAGGCTATCAGCTCATGCTCTGATCTGACTTTCCCTTGCCTTTTCTTCTTAGCAGTGGTAGAATGACTGCTGACCATCCTCTGTCTTACTTACAGACATTAAGATTTCATTTTGGAAGCAGTAATTTCATAACTAAGTTAATTTTAATGCTCTGAAAAGGCGTCATTACATCTGAGTTGCTGTATACCTTGGATATTTAAATCTGCTCAGTAAGCATGACACAATAAAGATCCAAAGCCACTCAGACACTGGATCTGTTGTGATAATCTCTTACATTCACCTGTTTGTTCTCACTAATCATGACCGAAGATGCCACGCAGTACTGCCCAGATTTAGTAGTGATTATGCAAGATTTGTAAGTGCTGAAGTTGTTACGTAAACGCACACCCACTGCATCAAAGAAAATCTTGTTTCCACGAGAGCCGAAATGCTCTAAGTCTGAAGATGCAACAGAGGAGAATATATATATATAGGGACCATATATGGTTTCCTCAGAGGTCACATCCAAGTGGAATCAACACTAATATTGGGTATATGCAAAGACTGAGGATTGTATTTATGACCTTAAGAGGTATTTATGTTGTTGGCTGGGCACCACCACCTTTTGTCTTGGAAAACCTACAAATCAAAGGAAATTTAAATAACTTAGCACAAATTAAATGATCAATGACTTCATAAGAGAGACTGCATGTTCTTGTTACTGTGCTCATCTCTTACTTATTTGGCATATCTGCTCTACCATGCTTTTCAGTGATCAGAAGGAAGATTGTCAGTAAACACAAAGTTGTAATAGGTGCACTCCACCTAAGGCAATGCAGACAGTGAAGGGATTCTACTGCCTTCAGGGAGCTTTAAATAAAGGCCTATGTGGCCAAAAACAAAAAATTCCCAGGGGTAGCTGAGCTAAAGGTTGTGGGTAAAAAAATAATTTCGGGTTTTTTTGTTGTTGTTGTTGTAAGATAATTCTTGTTGCTGATTGAGGTTACAGTTTCAGGACATACAGCCAAGTAATGTTGATGTAGTTGTTGGTGCAGGCTGTTACTACACAGCAATACCAAATGGGCATTTCACTTAATGTCTATGTATCCACACATAGGGGCTTCATCCTAGGAAGTCTCTGCTAGCGTTTTAAATGTATATGGGTAAAATGTGATTACTGATTTTTTTCAGCGCTGCAGAAACCTGCAAAACTACTTACTTACCATACTACGTGTATTCTCATAAAAATGCCAGGTCAGACAACTGAGTGTAGAAATAATGTGTTTTTTGGAAGCAGACACATCCAGGTGCCATGCCCTGATGCATGACCTGCCACACAATGTCACACCAGTGAATTCCATGAGACAGCAACTACTCGGAAAGGAGATGGCACCATGTTAATTTTCCAGCATCCAAACAGTACCAGGCCACTGGTGTTAAGGTTAGAAGTATTAAATGGTCAAGTTTTAAATTCCATGGCAGTATTTAAAGCTTGCACATTTCTCTGTCACACCAAAACACTGCAGCTGAGACTCCTCCTGTGTTGCTGATATGGTGTTGAGTCCTGCTGCTACAGCCTTGGTTTACATTTATCTTCAAAGCACAGGCTTGCTCATGTAATGCCAGCAAATCATCTTTTGACATTGCAAATGGAAGTTTTGTGGGGTTATGTCTGGAAAATGTACCAGATATGGTACCATTCACATCAAGGAAATTTCTCACTGGACTCCCCACTAGAAGAACTCTCAGTGCATACTCTAGCTAAGCCCTTGTATCTTTGACTGCAGTGATTTACACCCACCTTCCCCTAGAGTATATCATTCTCTCTCTCCAAAATGTTCATCTTGTTAATATCAATGTAAGTCTGGATGATAATTTATTTGAGTCATAGAAATAATTCATTTAGACCTTAATGTGATTTTTCTATCAAGCCATGAAATCTGATTTTTTTTTCCCGTCACCATGTCCAACTGATTGAATGTGTTTTCTGTCTTTGTGATTTACACTGTACCTAATTGTAGCATGAACAGGTTAGTTTCTCAGAAATAACTAACAGGTGTACAATTTTGTGCACTCACATTACTCCCATCCGGGTGATTTCACACTCCATATCCAAATGCAGCAGCTTATTTTTCTTTTTTTTGGCAAGTGGTTGAAAACTAACTCAAGGTGGAATGTTCCCTGCTGGAAATCAAACTGCAAGCATGATACTTCTCTGTGGTCTTAAAACAATGTTTGCTTCATGTTGTAAAGCACCATTAAAAAGTTATCAGCTGGGTGATGTAATTTTTTGTGTACCCCACAAAGTGCTATGAAGACATATCACTGTCTATGCAATTATTTGGAATTATATCAGTGATGATGCTCCAGGCAATATTGTATATTCTTTAACAGAACACAGAGTGCACAAGATGCTAGTGATGTGACATTTAGAGGATAATGAATAAGAGTCAATTATCTCTTTAATAGATTTTATAGAACATCTTAATTTTGTAGCTGGTTTTCAAATGCTGTTGCTATTATAAAAATTACATATATGTATAAAATATGAAAATAGAAGACTTCTGTTTACTTTTGCTTTTATCAAAATCAGCTCCCTAAACTGAAGCAGTTTTTCCAAATAGCTGATTCCTGAAGTCCTTCTTCTAGCTGCTTGTCTTTGCAGAGTTGTAGGATAGGCCACTGTGTGCTGATGTACCAAGTAACAGAGGCAGTTTGACCTCTGACATGGATGAAGTTGTGATGATGAGAAAACTAATAATTTTAAGCAAAAGAAGTTTGCTTGTTTTTAGTGTTTGTGGTGTATCTTTGGTTATCTGTTTTCTTTAAAGCTAGTTGACTCATCTGTATTTCTTGTTGCTGAACACTACCTGGAGCAGCAACTTAGAAGCCTTCTTGCCATTTTGTATTTTCCTTAACTATGTCATAACCTTCTGCAATGCCTTTAAGATAAAGGCATTTACTTCCGTGTACATTTGCCATCAAAGGCAATTTTGTAATGTGGGAAATCTCTTTATTCTGTTGTCCTAAGTAGAAGTGTACACAATGGGTTCTGAGCATTACACTCTCCATTTCTTCAGTTATGTGCCTGATTTCTCTTTTGCTGGAAAGCTAGCTCCAAAAATTTTCCACATTCTACTACTGCTGGTATGTGCTGATATGAGAAACACAAAATTAGTTTAAGTTAAAACTGTTCCTGAAACATTACAAAAAGATATCTGATGGCCAGTATATAACTTCAGAAGCTGGTAGGATTTATATAATTTATATTTTCTATTAAACAGATTTTCAAGTGACTTTAGCTGAGATAAAGGAGCTATCAGAGGTATAAGAAGCAAATTGAGGGAGGTTAAAAATCTACAGGAGATAAATGCAACTGTGTCTTCAGTTTGTTAACTTTGGGATCAATCAACATTTATAGCATACTGGCTGCATGTGAGATGGGCAAGAAGGCCAAAACAGAACAAATGCACAAATGAAGGGATATTGAAGATTCAGAGGAACTGAGGACAAAGACTTCTTTCCAAAACCAAGAATTTGTAGCCTTCTTTATGAAGCCTACTATTCCTATATATAATGAATAAATCTGCAAACTTCACTCTTCCAGGCTTCATAAATAACAAAGAGGAGCCAAAATGCTGTGAGACCTTCAAGAACAAGCTCAAATTGTGTGGCTGGTTTGGTTCTTCAGTAATTGTTAATAACAGGCCTTGCAAAAGGGCTAAGTGCATGATGCATCTGTTCAGTATTTTGCACATCATTTAGGAAAAGTTTTCAAAACAAGATGCTCTAGTATGTTCCCTGGAATGGGAACATTCCCTTTGAGTTCTGCCTGTCTCCTTTGGAGGACAAATCCCTCCAAACTGCTGATCTGCTTTACACATTCCTGGAGGGAGTATGGGCTGGGCAGTGCTCCACCCAGGAGTGATTTAGGCAAGCTGCCCAGGTGGGCTGCACTGGGGCAGCCACACCAGAAAGGAGGCATTAAAAGGCAGCTGGATAGTTAACACAAAGTAAAAAAACAAACAAACAAACATAATATTTCTTTCAGGTGAGGAATCTGATAACCTATTCTCTCCATGGAACTCAATGCTTTCTCCAAGAAAATCAGAGACTTTTCTGTGCACCAGCAAGTACAGAATTCCTTTCCTCCCTCAGATCTTCACTCAGCAATAAGGCAAAACTGAATTTTCAGTCTATTACAGTCTGGATATCAAGGCATGGGAAGGGATGTTTGTCCTGTTGTTATCCTGGTATTCTCTAGGTCAGATTTCAGGCAAGGCCATGTATTTTCAGCTTGGAGATTCAAATGATTTCTGGCAGTATTCAAGGCCAGATTGCTCTGACCAACCTGGTCTAGGAAGAGGTGTCCCTGCCCATGGAAGGGGTTGTATGGTCTCCCTTCCAACTCAAGTCATTCCATGACACTATAATTCTATGAAACACCAGCAGACCATAGCTCTTTGCAAAAAGTTGCCAATGCCAGAGATCAGTGAAGAGAACTCAGAAATTACCTAATGCAATTAAGTCTGCCCGAGGAGAAGGAGGAAGCAGAAGGGTTTTATACCTTGCAAGGCTGTCTTCTCTGATTGTACAAAAGCACTCTCCTCCCAGCAGAATTTCTCCCTGGAGAAACATTGTAGAGAATAGACTGTCACCCTGAAATAGGATGAACCATATATTAAGTTAAACTTGGGGACTGGTAGGCAAGCCTAAAAGCACCAGAAACATTTATATTGTTCTGAAACAATTTACAGACTCTGTAAGGTAAGCAGGAAATTTTGGGCTGTTAAAATGATGTGTTTTTCAGTCAGGGTGTGGCTGAATTGGATATGCCTCTTAACAGCAAGAGTTTGTGACATATGTAATAATACAGGAACAAAGTACCCACAGTAGATTTTACAAGTTGTGAATTCATGAAGTCTCTACAGCAGAGAAGTGGACCCTAATAACTGGGCAGAACACAGCACAGCTCTGAAAGGGTGCAGACCTGTGCTGAGATGATCCAACAGTCACAATTTGGACTTTCATGCACAGAAACAGCAGAAGAGAGAGGTGTGCATTATCTTTCTCTAGCCCTCATAGTTACATAGAAGAACTCTAATCAAAGGAGATGAACAAATACATCTCCCATTAAAAGACAAATGCTAAGGGAAAAGGGAAACACCAAATACTTTTAAGTTTTTTTTGGTCAGTCAGGCATACATCCATTAGCACTTGTTCAACCACTTGGTAAACAATATTTACCCAGGCCACTGTTTGGGTAACCCTTGGAATCCAGAGGATTTTGACTTAACATGGGTAGTCTCTGTATTGATATGAAAGATCTGCAGAAGTGATACTTTAGTCTGATAGAAAAAAAGTGGTAAATAAGGACAAGTGGAGGCCTCAGCCTGTTTTTTTAGAAATATATTGTGCTGCTGTACTAAGTGATGCTTGCTCTAACCTATTAAAAATGGTGAAAAGGCTTAAAGATGAGAAAAAACAGCATGAGTTAGACTCTGATTCAGAGCGTTGCTAAGTACTATGTTGTCCCAGCTAGATTATTTTCAGAACTCCAGCTATATTGGGTTGCAGAATACACAGATTTGCTTATAACACACAGCAGTCTGCAAGGCAAACACATCAAAAGTTTGTTTCAGTGAGCAAAATTTGTGCCACTGGGCTTGGGTCAGGGAGCAGTACTGGGCTGCTGCTAAGTGCCCAGGGCTGTGATGTATAAATTCAGTATTTTTTCTCTCTCCAGACCTAAGCCTCCCCAAGCAGCAGCCACCACAGACTGGGAGCAAAGAGCAGGGCTGCTGCAGCATTGCCCAAAAACTAATAGGTGCCTACAAGAATATTTCCCTTGAGGCTGTGGTGAAGGATCTCACAGAGCAAGGCTGTTTTCCCCTAAATCTCTCTCCTGAACAGCTTTTCTTTCAGACTCCACAAATTGCAAATCTTGTGTCATTAAGGGGTCACCAAGGTAAAATAATGACCACAAGGTACTCATGATACTTTGGAGTAGGCCTCACATTGCTGTAACTGTTTCCATGGCTGGGGGAACCTTTCAGACCAAGTGTATTTATCAAATTCACTCTCTTTAAATTTAATCTGGTATAGCTTTTCAACTCTTTCGACATATTAAGAAGGGATCCAAAATAAGCATTGGTTATTTTTTTTTTTAAGCAAAAAATGGTAAGAAAAATGTCCTGGTTTCAGAAAATAAGAGGCTTATGTATAAGACAGCCTGTAAAATATCATGTCACAAGTGAGAAAGCAGACATATTATTACATTCAAAGAACTGAAATTGAGTTAAACAGAGCTTTGCAATAAGTATAATCACTCACCTTTTAATTCCTTGACTCCCAAACAGCTCAGCTTTTGTGCTTTACTTTGAACTTCAACATGCCTTCTGTCATGATCTTCCTGACCATCTTTTCTCGGGAGCTAACAGAAAATGTCCATATGTGGAGGTTTTTCATGGCTATCAAAAGCTGTAGGGTGAATAAGTAGTATAGAAAGGTATGGTGAACAGGAGGAAGAAGTGTGATGGATGGAACAGATTCACAAAATGGTTATTTGCAAGGAGGAGGTCCTTGATAATGCCAATACCAAGAATGACTTGCAAAGACAGCACTGTTTTGCTCAGCCCAGAAAGGGGCTTTGGCTGTGAAAAGAGTGCAGAATTCATGGTATAAACCTGTTTGTACAACCTGGTGTCTGCTAAGGGAGAGAGGACTTGTTTGTGATTGAAATGGAACAAGAAAGCCAGATGTCTCTTTTTGTTCATACCACGCCTTCCCTCACAGCCATGAAAGCTGCAGGACTTGGGGTATGGCAGAAACAAACCTGTGTCCAAGCCTGCTCCAGGGCCCAGGACACCCAGCATCCACTGATGCCTTAAGTTTTAGCTTTCATATTTTCACATTCTGTGCTGCCCAGGGATGCAGTTCTGAGCCTCACATTAAGTGTCAGTCAGCTCTCTTCATAGAGTAGGGACAAAAACAAATCCTTTTCCTGCTGAACACCAAGGACAACTTTCAGGCCCAAAAGCACAAACAAGGGTGGGCTGAAGGGAGGAACAAGAAGGATTGGACCTCACAACCTGAAGCTGCAATTGGACAATTAAACCCCAATGTGCAAATGGACCAAAACTTATAAAAGTGTAAGACCTTGTGACCTGTCAGCCATTTTTTGTGACCATTCTGGGTGTAGGCCTGGTCAGGCCCTGTCCTACCCTAAAGGCCTTTCAATAAATACCCATTTTATTCTCTAGCTCTGTCCAGTCTCTGTTTCAGGTCAGCCTTCCCAAGGCACCACCATCACATGGGTAAATATCCACGCTGGAATATACAAGCCCCTGCTGAAATACAACTTTAACCCAAACTTCAGAGCTTGCTCATACTTCAAAGGATCTTCATGGGCAAATCCAGTTTCCTCTCTGCCTGAAGAGTGCAATCATTACAAACAGGAGACAAAAGTCTCTGCAGGCCTAGATTTCAAGAAAATCTCCTCAGAGATTGCTAATCAATCCTTGGAAGACTTGTACCTATTTATATCCACTTCAGGAGGGAATTGCAATTGCCTGTGTCTCATGACTAGGCATGAGGCTTTGGAAACTTAACATGGACATTCTGTGGCAGTAGTCATGGGCAGGAATTCACACAGGGAGTCTGTGGGATGCAGAAGTTTCTTGATTTGATGTAGCTTATAAGTGCCACTTTCTTCTTTCAGTATGGATGTAACCCTATTTCTTAGCCTGGCTGTTGGGTAAGTGAGGATACAACTCACCTATGACATGTGGCTGTAATAAGCCTCAAATAAATGATGTTTTCAAAGTGCTTTGCATTCCTTGAAAGGAATGTGTTGTACAAGCACAAAATAATTCATTCAAACTTTATGTAAAGGTTGCATTTATAAATGCTGTACAAGTGGGTAACAAATGATTAACAGATGTTATAGCCATATTACAGAGATTAATGTATTTTAGATGGTTATAAACTATCTATGGAGTTGTTGGACTATTGAAGGATCTGGAGAAGTAGATTAACCATGGATTAAAATATTAATCATGTGTTAAACTCATTTATAACTTCACCCTTAGTAAAAAATGTGAATATACTTTCCAAGAGGCTTCATTCATGGGAAAAAAAGCAACACTGAATCAAGCATGTCATTACACTGTTACATGTAGGATGAGGGGAAGAATTACTCTTTGCTTTGAAAAGCTTCATTTTATTGCTACAAAAGAATTCACATGGTGGAAATTACACATTTTAAGCCCCTCCTCTCTTACTCTAAGAAAGACTAACTTCTCCTATGGCACTGGATTAGGCTCTTTTCAGGTTTTTTCCCACATAACTACCAAAGTGAGTTTGTTATACCATTCTCCTTAAAAATTGATACAGAGAAAATATCATGTAGGTATAAAAATACAAAACCTAAACCTTAAATTATTCTCACCAGAGTGCTAACACCAATAAAATTAGTAAATAATGTGGTAGCAAAGCTGCCTTTGTACCCAATTATTCCACTTAATCTGTCTTTTTCAGAAGTGCTGCTCCAATTCAACAATTCTTACTTAAATTCTTGAACTTTTTACAGCTTATAAGTAGTCCTCTTAGAATAATTACTCCAGCTTTTAAGTTGCTCAGCAATAAGCCTTATCTTCCTGTCCTCTGTTTTTCTAACAATTTTAAATTTCTATTTTGTAGAAATGTTGTTGAGTGCTTGGATTATTTACTATTATTTACTGTTATTACATTATTTACTATAATTTACTGTTATTTACTATTATTTACTATTATTTACTAGCCACTGTGTTAGACCATGAAAGGATTTACTGCATACAAGTTGCCTGCTCTGGTGCATATCCAGAATAAGTCAGTAAAGTTACAGGTGATTTGACACAACAGCATAGAAAATATCTACAGGGTCTTCCTTCTAAATAACATTTTTTGCCCCAATTCTGCCTGATCCTGCTTATGGGGGTGTGAGTTGTTCCATCATTAATCATTTTCACCATAATCAGCCTATGTGGATGTGCTCAGTGTGTGGTTTAAATCATTTTATCTGCTGTCATTCCTAGTCTTAGGTCTTGTGCAGGGTGCCAACAAGTGAATCATCTCTGTGCTGCTCTGTTCACTAGCCACTGACTCTCTAAGCACAGAAAGAAATTGGTCCTTGTGAGTTTGTTGTCTTCTTTTCTTCTCTCAGAGCCAGGATTAAATGCTCTAGAGATGTTTTTTCATGTTCAGACACAGATGTTTATTAATTCTTATCTATAGCACAGTCTCACAAGCTGTGAGTTCTGGCTAACAAAGTGAAAAATGGCTGTTTTTCTCTCTCTCTACAAGGTCTTTTAAGGATAAACTGTCCAAATATGAAATGACACCTAAATTATTTTTTACTTTTAACCCAATAACCAATCACCTGTGGTCCACAATGTGGACTTTTCTATCCAATTACAAAAGATCACCCAAACCATGGAGAAGAAGGTGAAAGAGAAGAATTGTGCCTATGCCCTAAATCCTCCATCTTGCTTTATGTATGTTACTATATACTAAAACCTTAAATTCTAAGTTGTCCACCCTGTGCTATTACACATTTCTATTCAAAGTACACACCCACAAACCCAGTGCTATCACTCAATTTTGGAAGCCTGTTCCACAGCCCCAGGTCAAATGCAGTGTTTTCTTGGGAGTCAGTGCCTGTCAGCACAGAAAGTCTGAAATTCTCAGTGCCCAGGGTTCCAACAGGTTCCCACTGTGTATGTTACAGGAGCAAAGTCATGGATATTTGAGAAAGAAATGAAAGATTTTGATGGGCACAGCTAGTGTAAGATGGCCTGCACTAACCAACAGCAATCCACACAGTTTTATTGAAACACCTCCCTTTCTCCTACGTGTGGTGTGCCAGACACCACTAAATGACAGCAGCTGGTAAATAAAGACTTGTATATAGCCTGTGGTAAACCAATTTAACTAGCTGCATTGAACTCCTATTCAACCTAAATTTGTAAACTGTTAATGCTCCTTGTGTAGTTAACTCCAGTGCAGGTAGTAAAGCTTAGCAGGGAGACCTGTAGACAATCCTAACCCACAGCTCTAGTGTGTGACCTTCTGAGAGGGATGCACACATTCCTGCTTGGGACTGTAACAATTATAGAATTAAAAGCTTGAGTTTGTTAGTATGTTTGAATCTTTCTTTTCCAATATGAGACTGCTTGCTATTTTTTTTTTTTCCCTCTTTTTTTTTTTTTGGGGTTTTTTGTTGTTGTTGTTTTTTGTTTGGGGGGGGGTTGTTTTTTGGTTTTTTTTCCCTCTTTTCTTTCTATTTTTTTTTTCTCCTTTTTTTTTCCTCAAACTTGATTCCTACATGTTTTCTCCTCCTGGTCTACTGTTTACCTCCCTTTACATATGTGTTTTATTTCATGCTTCTATTAATTGAGGTCTTCCCCCCTCTGCCATTGCGTGCCTTGTGTTTCAGAAGTAAGAAAAGAAACTGTATCAAATCAATAAATTCCAGGCTGAGAGGCCAGCTCCATCTAAGTCCTGAGACCCACTGGGCATTGGCTTGCTGAGTGTAACCTGAAATCCTAAAACACTTTCTAGAGGAACATTAAGGTACAAATGAGGGCTGGTTTGTCTCTCAAGTCAACACTTAAAATGAAAAAGCTGATGATGTTTTCATTGAGGTGGAAAGAGTGACAGACAACCTCTTGACAGTGGATTACCAGGAGAGAGAAAACAGAGCTAAAGTTCTGTTTTCACTTTCCACTGCAGAGTGAAGGAGGGAGGTTGGGGGGCTGGGGAGGAGACTGGAAGTAGGGAACTGCATTTTTCCCTGTGTTTTTTTGTTAGGCTCAGTTACACATATATCACCATGGCTAAAGTAAGAGGCCTGTATTGTGCTGATGGATGGGCAGTAGGTTTTGCTTGGAACCGCAGGAACTCTCAGGATAACATTGGCAATACCCGGGCCAAAGGGAAATAAGCTGCCTGCTAAGCTTCTCTTCCAGTAACAGACTGTGGCCATGCAAACTCTTTCTGTAGTCTTTCTACAGCAAAATATTTTAGATATCTTTTAGGGTCTGGCCCCTCAATGAAGTACTTAAAGACAGAGGAGTGGAAATTCACACAGGACTCCTCTGCAAAAGCTAGAAATGGGAAAGAATGAATTCACATATCACAAAGGAAAAAAAAAAAAAAAAAAAAAGCAGAACTAATTATGGGGTACAGATGAGTGGTCTGAGCTGTACTGCACTTGCCAGTAGGAGTAATTCCAACAAGGAATTGGTCTTCTCCAGGCAAAGGCAGCAAACACAAGCCATGACAGAAAACATCCACAATTACAGCATCCTTAAATGAAAGCAAGAGTAAGTTTTCTAGAAACTCACATCCTTGGCATGGTGGGGGCCTACTCCTCATCCCATTAGGTACAGTCTGTCATCTTTAACTGGAAATTGTAATATCTTATCATCTCAGTGCTGTAGCCCATGTCTCGGGATGAAGCTATCCATCTGTCCTTCCAGATGTCTGTATTTCCCTTGCTCTGAATTAGCAGGCTATTCCCAAAAGTGGAGGCCTCTGACCCTGGCACTTCCAGGAGGAACAACTTTATTGTCTCTGATGATTCAAATATTCCTGTATATACGCTGGATACAGGGCCAGTCTGTGTGGGCACAGGGGACCTGGAGGACAAGAAAAAGCTGGTACCCACCCCTTCAGTGATTTTCTGCCCTTTTCCTGCTTGCCTGTCTTTGCCCACATACCTACAGACTGCAGCAGCAGGAGTGGGAAAGCTGGATGTCTGCCCAGCCAACACATCTGTTTCCAAAGGGAAAATTTCTTGTTACTTTCTGTTACTCCTTAGGGTCCTTCAGATTAAGCTCCTCCAGAATTTGCTACATCTCCCTGAAAACACAACAACAAACCATCAATATACAACTACCCCTTATGTCTGACAAGTTGTGGCCAAGTTCATCTCTGCATTCTTGTGGCCAAAATAGATACTGCAAAAATCCACCATGCATATGTTCAGCAATGCCTTTCCTTCACCACACACATTCATGTATAAGTTTTTAAAAAATATAATTGGAAATAAACAAAGTAAAAGATAATTGAAAAAATCACACATGCAGTGAGTGTCATCCCAGATGGAAATGCTNAAAAGAAGTAGAGACACTTCTGCAGTCAGTCTGACCCTAGTCTGGAAGGCTCAAAGTGTGGTAGAACTGAATTACATCCCTGCACTGCTTGTCACCAAAGTATGTAGCACATGATGTTGCTTTCATGAAATGCAGGCAAGAATTAGACCCTGAGACCAGTAGGTAGTAAAAATGAGTTCCACAATAGGCCTCTAGCTACAACAGAACAGCAATACAGGGGAGACTGAACCAGGGGATTTGAAAAAGATAAGATCCACAGTGCAATGTGAGCAGCAGGACACCAGGGAGTGACCATGAGGATAGGACAGCACTGCTGAGCAACTGAAAATGGGTTTTGAAAGGGAACTATTGGTGGTACAAGTCAGAGATGCAGTAAGTTCCAAATGCAAGTTAGTGAAGATTTATTTTTCCTGTGGATTAGTTGGGTGTTTTTTTCACTTAAATTGTTTCGTAGCTGACGTAGTTGTTCAGTCTGATCATTTGAGTTTCATCATTATGAGAGTTAGCTGATTTGTCAGTTAATCTAAAATGCTGCTATGTGATCACTTGAATATAAATTATTGCCAGGACATCCAAAGTGCTATTCTTTCTTGTAGGCAAAACTGCAACCAGCTAGTGACAAAAAAGGAGGCAGATAGAATGCAAAGGTATACGTTCAGCAAGAGTAAGAAAAATCAAAAATGCAACAAATCATGTTGAGTTGTCAAGTGTAAGGGCATCCACATGTACTTTTGTGACTATTTTCCTGACATTATCTCAGTTACATTACATTTTCCTGGTGGAAAAGGTAGAAACCCAAATAACAGAGTCCATCTTAGGCTGGTGACAGGAGGGCTGACTAAGAGCAAAAGATGTTTGGATTTGCAGGTGACCCAGGGACAGCAGTTTACTAGTTAGTAGTTGTATCATCTGAGGCTGCTTTATATCTGCAAGGCAGGTAATTGCCATGGACAGAATATTTTCCTGAAATCATTTGGTAGTAGTAAGCAGCATTATAGCAGATGTGTTTCTGGGCAGGAGAATTTTGAGGTCTCTTTCCTTCCTGTTGAGGAGCAACATGAGTAGAAAAAGTATATGCAACTTCACCAAGTCAAACCAAGGCCAGGAACCTGTGACTGACAACATCTGTGAGAAAAATTAATTTATTTTGACATGTATTATATGCTGAGTATGTTAACCTCTTAAAGGAAGCAGGGCCACACACTCATAAAAGATGATTTTACCTATGCAAACTGCTTGTAGTGAGATGTTTTGCCTATTGCCTGTGCCATCCACCTTCACCTTCAACATGTCACCATATCTACTGTGAAGTGAAGAAAAGCAAAGGAGCTCCTCATCAGGTGTCTTAGTGTCAGGGCCACTCTTCCTTTGTACCTGCCATTCACATCACAGACATTAGCTAAGACAGTCCTGTTGATGGCTTTAATCATAAAAGCTAACATTGAAGGAAGACAAAAGGCTTCTTCTAGCTTTCTTCTCAATATCTCTCATTATCCACTTTGTACCTTAATGGCTGGAGGAAACATACACCAGTGTCCAGGACCTTTGGTATATAACCTTTGGTCTCTGATCTCCAGCATCCAGTGGTTATTAAACTTTGATCCCAGGTCCTGAATGTATTTTCTACATTTCTTTTCGGGAGGGCAAAGAGCCAGTCTGGCCATTTCAGAGTACAGCGTCTCGAAAATGAAGAGAGTGAAGGAAACAAAACTATCAGGAGTACAAGCAGAATTATTCCATACCTGCAAACAGGGGTGTATTTCTAAAAGCCCTGAAGCTACTGTTGAGTGGTGGAACACCCCTTGGCTTCCAGCAGCAGTGGTGTAAGGACCTTACATCCTCCAAATGGAGTATTGTTGTCCCTGTTTACAGGTGCATGAGGAGAAAGCATCTCTTAGGAACCATATGTTTGTGTTTGTTGTTCTTCCAGGCCTCATGCACATCCATAGCAGGGGAAAGGCAAATACTATCATGCAGATATGTGTTTGCAAAATATTCGAGGACAAGAAAAGGAAATTAGTATTTGATGGAATTGGCAGGAAACTCAACTGTACAACTTCCGTATTTGTTTGGGTACTGACAACAGGAGAGAGGAAATCAATCTTCAAAAGTCCATTGTGGGACCCCTCTTCTTCCCTTTGCTTCTTTCACTGTTATCTTTCTTTAACATGGATGGGTGACATCTTTCCTTCACATACTTCAATATTTAGAGGTGTGCAAGAGCCAAAGAAGGCAGGAATGAATTAGTTACCCAAGTACTGGGAAGGACTATGCAGCAAGCGTCAAATGCAGAACCAAGTACTTAACATGTCATATTAATTATCATTTTATAACAAGAAAAAAAAGGCTTCCCAGCTGCAAGGAAAATCAGGCAGCTGGGTCTCTGGGCAGCAGAGAACAAATGCAGACTGCAGTGGGACCAGAAAAAAGGGTTCAGTTTGCTTCCCTACTGGTGGTTCTTCTGATTGCTGAAAGATGTAGATAACAATTACACCAACAAAAGAACAGCTGTAAGATCAGGTGGGTTCACTGAGAAATACAGTACTGTGGTCCATCTGCTCCACTTACCAGGATTCACTTTTTCCTGCTTCCAAACTGTGTGCCTGACAGTGCAACTTCTGCCCAGGCCACTTCCCAGCCTAGAAAGTGGCAGAGATACAAAGCCAGAGAAAACTGTTGTCCCGTAAAAAGAATAAATTCCTCTCAGGTCACATCAAATTCTATCTTACAAGCTTAAGATAAGAATATTTGTAGTATGGAAAGAGTCAATTTAGCCATGCTTCCTGTATTATGGAGATCAGCATTGGAGGCCTAGGGAAGAACAAAAGGAAGGAACATGAACATACATGGATAACATTCAGCATGATCTTCCAGCTTGCAGATATCTGGAATTCACAGGCTTCAGTGCTTACATATTCATATTCAGGTTAGGCAATCCTTGATAAATCTTATTTCACAAACTTATCGAATTTTGTTTAAGGAAATATGCATATGACGCACAAGCATATACTTATACTTTCCTCTGGATTAGAAGAGTCTGCTATTTTTATGGCTGATCCTGTATTTGCTCTAGGAAAAGATGAAATGCATTTTACTCTGGCTCAGTTTTATGAGCATTGATGAAAATATTAGTGTTCATAATGATACATACAAAAGGAAACTTCATGTTTCCATATAATTCAACATGTAAATATTTCATAAATTGCTATGTTTATATAGTAACACACAATCAAATATTCCAGGATTAGCAGATGTCCTAAATCCTTTAATGTACAGCTATCTCAGATATTCCCAGACCATAATAAACAATTGTAAGTATGGAAATACTGAAAAGAAAGCTAACTTTTTGAAAGAAGAATTCATAAACAAATCTTTATACCTTTTGGGAAGACAGGTACTGCACTGTAAATATTTGTTTTAGATGTATTATTAAGGAAAAGGCATGGTAGGAGTTGTACAGCTGGAGCTAAGCTGCCGTGAACAATTTTGTTAAAGAACACCATCAACAATATTTACACTGTGTCCAAACTGTGCTAAGTTTTTACACACTATTAAGAAGATAAGATCACATACCTGCTGCAGTGTTTGGAGCTCACTCAGAGCCAAGAAGTCTGGCAGGACTCCACTGCAGGCAGTGCCTGAGCCCTGAAGTGTTGCACAAGGTGCCCCTCTGCACAGCACAGCTCACCCAAGAGAAGCTTTTCCCTACCCCAGTGCCCCAGCGTGGCTGTGACTGAGCCTGTGAGAGGGGATGCTGTGAAGGGAAAGTCATTAAACCCCAAATGCAGTGTGCTAATAGTGAGTATTTTAAGGGTAAATAGGGGATTCTCACTCTAGGCAAATTCTCATTTGGTGGAGGCACAGTGGAGAGGATTTCACTCTGTTGCATACATACAGACTTGGTATGTACATACATACCCAAACAAAACCTTACCTAAGAGTCCCCTTGGGACATAATTTTAAATTCTGATTCAGGTACTGCAAGGCAAAACATCAAAAAAGAAATGTGTATTTTTTATTTAATAAAATTAATCCTGGCAGTCTTTGTAATTTTGTACACTATGTGCATTTGTGACTCTTTTGGGCAGAGTAATTTTCACAAGATATGCACATTGCACATTGCAATTTTATGCAGGAACAGAAGTGAAGCCAGAACTGTGTGTCTGTTTGTGTGTGGCTGGATTCTGCTCAGATACTTAGCTCTGCCTTTACTTGCCCAGGGGTAGAGAAATCTACAGGTGAGTTCATGAATGTAAATGAATGCACGAAGCATGATGCTATCCCTCACAACTTAAAGACAGCTGTATGCAAATGTGCATGAGTAGATACACAAATTCTCACAGGATATAATTATAGAATAATACACACAGAACCAGTCTAAACTCAGGTATATATTCTTGTTATTTTGTTGTTTACCTAGTTCTTAGGCTGTAAAAATTTATGATTTTTTAAGATGTGGGCTGTTCCTTTACTTGAATGCTTTCCTTTTGAATTTGTTTGGATTTTCCTGGTGGCACTCTACGTTAAAAAATTAGTTAGGGTCAAGACAATTATTTATAATTCAAGAGAATTGCTTTCTTAGAGCATTCAGTCTTGTGATTTGGTTTTAGGTAGTTCTGCAAGGGGTGTGAAATTGAACTCAATGACACTTACTTTTGTGTCCCTTCTAAGCTGAGATATTCAGCAATTCACTGAAAATTATGTAAAATTATTTTTCCCCTACAAAATACCAATTGAAATTAGATCATCAGATTTGCCATTCCAGAAAGATATAATTTGAAAAAGCATTTGTTTTCTATCAATCAAGTTCTGGATAGAATCCAGAGAACTGATTTTTGGGATATCTTCAGACTGTAAACACCAAGTTTTCACCCGCATTTCTTTAGAAAAAACAAGTCTGTGAGACTAGAAATATTGTCTGTTTCTACTCGTTTGTCCTGTTCACCACTAATAATGTTTCAGACATCAGCAATTTCACTCTAACTGAGATTATGAAGTCTCCCATACCACCAAGCTTTCCTAGGTCTGGAGACAGCAGCATCCAGGCTGCCAGGACACCTGTAGTGATCCATTATGGGGTGCTGGAGGACTGGAATTGCACAGAGACATCACAGAAGACTTCACACACCAACAGAAACCATGGCCCAGAGCTGCTGCCCAGCCTGGGCACAGCCCAGCACACAGGGTGTGGGACTGATTTTCTGAGACTGTAAAGGTTTCAGCCTGCCAGACTCTGGCTTGAGAAAAATCCATCTCCCAAGGACGGTTCCTGTAAATCGTCATTTTGTTTTCTTAATATCTCTGGACTTTCATGGTCACTTCTCTTCCAGGTGTTGTTTCTGTTATTTAACCAATGAAGAGAAGTGTTGTTTTTACTGACCAATTACATGGTCCTCCAGCGCAGCATGTTATAAAAGTGCTGCACAAAATGAGAAATAAAGCCTTCTGATGTTTCTAACTACTGGAGTCAGAGTTCGTCATTTTCGTGTCCCCACAACGACAGCAGGGGACAGAGAGCAGCTCCCGGCGGCTGGGGCTGGGGAGGACGAGCTGGGAGGCAGGCACAGCTGCCCGATGGCATTCCCAGAGGGATGGCTCTGCAGTTCCTTGGCCCACAGAGGGTCTCTAAGCAGCGGAGCTGTCGCCTTTGGGGACCTTCTCCCCTCAGGAGCGCAGGGCCTCGCTGCTGCGCGCTGCCCACAGGTGGCAGTGAGCCTTCGCCGTTCGGAGGAGAGAAAACAAATTTACCTCTCCCTGAGCCTTTCCTTGTTCCTGGGCATCCACGGGCCCTGCCTGAGGCTCTGGCTTTCGGGCAGCTCCTCAGCAGAGGGCCGCGCTCCTCGCCCCTCTCTCCGAGCGCTGTAACAGGATCCGAGCGGCTGTAGGTCACTGTTTGTAGGTCACTGCCGAAAAATTCACTCGAATCTCTGATGTCAAATGTCGATATTGCTGGAAAGGCAACACTTCAAAGCAGAATACGTACCAGAGATGGTGATAATTTTATTATCTTTATCTGTCTGAACACCAGCCTGATGTGAAACGAGAGAGCAAGGGAGGGGAAAAAAAAAAAAAGGAGCTAAGCACATCAGAGGAGATCAGAAAATTGCTCATTCTATTCATTCTAATAAACTTTGCTGTCAACAAACACAACTTCCCTTGGATCTTTCAAAGGATAAAACCACCATTGTTTGCATTTAAGCTATCCTTTCTCCCATGTCCTTTATCACAACAAAGTTACTTAGGTTCCCCATGAAACAACAGTATATATTCCTGATGTTCCAAAATACATGCTGAGTACAGATTTTCAAACCTTCACAGATAAATAGATTAGATTAAAGAACAAAAACAATGATGTTGAGTGGAAAAACAGACAGTAAGTAACATTTGGCCAACCCATAAGTTGAAGACGTTTGCATGTACTATATAAAATCTGGGTGTCGTCCCTTCATTTTTGTCCTGGAATCAATAACTACATGTATCATGTAATTTGGGTGTTTTGGGGGGCTCCTTCTTTTTTTCTTTCCAAAAATAACAGCAAACTTCAAAGCGACAAATAACAACAACAAACTGGAAAAAA
>WEIU01011318.1:361415-378273 GCA_013389925.1 Aegithalos caudatus | reverse complement strand
TTGCCGCAAACTTCTGCCCAAATATGAATTAACTATGTGAGTTTTTTCTCTGCTCTCACACAGCTGTGAACATCTGCCAAGTGACTGAAAACCCATTGCATATGGTGCCACCTGCATCTTGATACATAGCAACAAAGCCAGTTTTTGCCATCATGTATGTTTTTGCATCTTCACTGAATCCACTGGGGCTGCATGCATGTAACTGAGAGTTTAATCCCAGCAGAGCTCTGTTGTGCCTCCCCGTGACTAAGTTCAGTGGACTTCAGTGGAGTCACAGGGTGTAACTGAGACCAGACACACTCTATTGATAAATACTTCTAGTGGTAAATCCTTTCACTGGTC
Organism: Aegithalos caudatus; assembly: GCA_013389925.1. NCBI lineage: Eukaryota > Metazoa > Chordata > Aves > Passeriformes > Aegithalidae > Aegithalos > Aegithalos caudatus. The sequence goes on along the minus strand of WEIU01011318.1, from coordinate 377,931 downwards.
TGGTGCCCTGCTGCAAAGTTTCCCCTAAAAAATTGATATTCTGACTAATAGCGAGCTTGATACTTGAAGTCTACAGGTTGGTGGACTGATTTTAGGGCAAAACTTTTAACACAACAGAGCCTTCTGCTGTTTTCTTGGAAAAAGCAGTTCTGTGAATTCTCCATTCCATGCCACTGAGCCAATGTGGAGGCACAGGTCCCATGGGGAAGAACAGCTCAGGATTTACCTCTAGTGGGAAATAGATTTGGAAACAGGGCCTGAGGCTATCTGTGTCCTGTCTCTCCAAGCAGTGGCCAGGTTGGCTTTGTGTAGGTTCATGTTTAGCACCCAAACTAAACTGATTTATTTTTGGAGACTCATGGTCTGGAATGGCCCTGATCTGTATGTCTGGAGGAAGTAGGAGGCTCATCCCAGAGATCTGGCAGTGCAGGCACAGCAGGTGAATTCTGTGTTGTTTTGCCTCATCAATCCCTGCCACAAAAGAGAAGTTTTGTTCTCAGGCTACCAAGAAAGACAAACTAAATAGACAATGTTTGTACTCTTGAGGAAAACAAAACCCTACCTAAAGGGTTCCCTTGGGACGTATTTTTAAGTTCTGATTCAGGTACTGCAAGGGAAAATGTCAAAAAGAAATTTGCATTTTTTTATTTAATAAAATTAATCCTTTCAGTCTTTGGGTTTTTGTTGTATTCTATGTGCATTTGTGACTCTTTTGGGTAGAGTCATTTTCACAGGATATGCATATTGCAATTTTATGCAGGAATAAAATTCACATACAAAGTGAAGCCAGAACTGTCTGGCACAGAGCTCCTAAGGACAGATGGTGCCACCTGCATCCTCAAGTAAGAATAGTCCTAGCCAGGTTTGTAGACAATGACCTATTTAAGTGAAAGAAAAGGGAAAAAATCTATGAGCACTCTTCCTATCTAAGCACAGAACATTTACAGAAATAGAAAATTATTAAAATTAAACATTATTGAGAGCTGTGTTTTCACTGACTCATAGCTCTCAGGATACATGGAAGTTCTCACTTCTATTAAAATCTGTTGTTTCTTTCTTGCCACCCAACTTCTTTTCCAGAATATATTTGATCCCCAGATCCTAGGGTTCTATCTAGAACCCTATGCTCTCCTTCCTCCTCTGACCATGGTTATTCAGCCTTGCAGTTTAGTTTAAGCCCAGGTTTCTGACAGTCTTACTGGTGCAATGAATTTGCAGTTGTGTCTTGATACCATAGTATCTTGCCACTGAAATGAAAGATGTCACAAATTCAGCTCCAAAAAAAAAGCACTGATGATTTAAATGTCATTTGAACATACATTTCTTTAAGGAGCAGTAAGAACAACCAGTGTAAAGATAAATAAAGGAAGGAGAAAAAAGAGTAAGCATGTGCATTTTTCTTAACATGAAAAGTATTCTATTTACAGGAAAAATATTTAATTGATTATCATTGGACTCCATTTTCTGGTAAGAAAACATTTTTGTTGTGTGCATTTAAAATTTCATCTGTCTTTTGTGAAAGAACATTTGAAACCAGATAGTCTTCCATTTATTTAATTATCAATTATTCCCAAAGGTTTATGTGTTTGTGTGAGTATACAGATACATCTATACACCACATTTTATGCCTAGTGAGGAATTTAAACAGTAATACAGGCAGTAGCTGACATTAGGTTGGCTTCCTTTTCAGCACTGTTAACTGGCAGTCAGATGAAATCTAATTTGTTTCTAGAGAAGTGAAAAGATAAACAAACTTGGAGTTTTAAATCTTACTATAGGTCTTTTGTTTTTTGGATTTCTTCTAATACATAAAAGAAGAGTCTATTCAGACCCACTATCTGCTTGGTGTGCTTGAAACCAGCAGAGGCTACAAGGTCTGTTGATAGGTGACAAGGTCTGTGGATAGTGGACAAAGGTGAATGTCTCCTAGGTTCTGGCACCTCACATTTTGGAAATAGACTTAATTGGCTGCCTTCTACCAAGAGATAACAGCAAAAGTTTAATCAGTATCATTATTTTATATCAGGCTGAGCAGAAGGGAACCAGAACAGTTTTTTTGGTCTTGCCATTCAGTGTAAAAATTTAAAAAATAATAATAATAAAAGCTCAAAATAATCAGGGTATTAAAAAGGCTAAAAGTGCATCACCCAATTTTTATAAACTTAAAAAGGAAGGTTTTTTCATTTGAATTTCAGGATGAAGTCTGTATCTGCTTTTGAGTTAAATGCCCAGTTTTGTCCATTACTAATATGAATTCTTTGTGGTGAAGAATGTTCAGGTAGGAAAATGAAAACTGCCACCTTCTCAGGCCAGTTGGGAGCCATAGGAATGTTCAAGGAAATGTTGTGTATTCCTTACAGTACCACAAAACAACACCAGGTTTTGATTTGTTTAAGCTTTATTTTTATTAATAAAATTATATGAACATTGTTTGAAGACTGACTAAAGCCAGAATGGTGGTTTTGTATGACATCTATGCAATTTAGATAGAATTCATATGAGGTAAAGTAATACGGATATTTATAGTCACTTCTATTTTCTGTTGTGCCTGAGGTTGTTAAACTTTTTAATGCGCTTTTCTTTTTAGACTAGGGACCCTGAAATAAGTTTTTGAAATGTATCTGTAGCATATGTGTGTTTTCATAAACTATATTTCTATTTTACTGTGCAAATACAATATCAGGAATATCCCTTTTGCCAGGAAAACGAGGTTTGATAAACTCAGCTGAAATGGAATTTAATGGAAAGAAATGAATGAGGCCTTTACAGATTAGTTCACTGAATGGTTTTAAAAGTTTCAAATTAAATGACACATTAAAATGCCTGCTTTGCCAGCTTTTCTGGCACGAAACTGCTACAACAAAATGTAACTAAATCTCTTTTAACATTTGAGTTATAATAAAACCACAAGAGAGATTTTTTAACAAAGACCAGGCTACAGACAGGACTGAACAGTCTGAACGCTGACTTCTACACTTATAAGCCTCAATGAAGTGTTAGTCTCACATGCATAAGTAAACAATAAGCCTGTAGAAGGAAATAGAGGCTTTAAAAGTGCTTTTTTCACCTTAAATCTGGTTTCTCAGATCTCTCCAGGTAGTCTTTCGAGCAACAAAGTGACCAAACTACTATCTTCCTTGACAAGTTATTTTCCAGCCTGGTATTACTGAAAGCTTAATTTCTCCTGATGACTTGATGTACAAACTCCACCTTTCAGAGGAGGTTACTTCTCAGGAGGAAAACACATATATAATCTTATTCAGTTCTGCATTGATTTTTTTTTTTTTTTTTTCCAGATCGGGCTGTGTGATATTGAACCTGTCTCAAAGCTAATGTGCCAGAAAACTGTAGGTTAAAATAAGTAAGTAAGTAAATAAATAAATAAATGTTTAAAAATTATTTTAAAAATCAATTTCTGAGACTCTGTTAAGATACTACTTTCTTATAAATTTTAGTTTCATTGCCTCTAATTTTTCTTGAATTTAGTGAGCACTGAAATGTTCTGTGGTGCATTGTACCATTCACTCCTGAAAAAAAGGGAAAATTTGAGTTACTTCTGGATGCCAAAGAAGCCTAGATAGGACAAACCTATCCTGAACACCAAAGGAGCAGTCAAACTCTTGGCATGGAGGAAACATGCAGCTGAAGGCAGAGTTCAAGGATAAGTGGGTGGCTGGATGTCCTTCCCTGGAAAGAGTCATGTAGGGAATCTCTGCAAGGGAGCTAGACAGCCTGGCTGTCAAGTGTTTGCTGTGCATGCACAGGGCTTCTGTTTACACCTCTTGGTAAGCTTTTTCTCATTTCATCCAACCCCAGGAGATCAATTCATGTGTTTGTGCATGTTTCCTTACCAGCAAAGAAAAAATAGAAAAAATGAGGAGACCACTCTCTCGTGGGAGGGAAAACTGAGAAAGCTGTGTTTGATAATGGAAGGGTAAGGAGAGTATAACCACAAGACAGAATCAGAAAATTAGAGCTGCTTAACCCATCAGCAGAGCTATTACACACCCCTGTGCCATGAGGAGAGCAGAAAATCTAGACCAGTGGCAAAATTAATACAGTCTCTTGAAGTTTAGGGTGCTTGATATAACTGAATAAACTCAAATCTTTTATCTACAAAATATTTACTTGGTGCTGTCTTTGCTGCCTTTGAGCTAAACAGAAGTCTTCACACTGACTGCTGTGGGAGCTGGGGTATTCAGCAGCAGGAAGATATGTACCTCAAAAAAAAAAGGAAATCAGGTGGAAGAGTAGTTGGTAGATCTTGGCAAGAAGATTTAAAAACATGGCAGGTGCTAAAGAAATGATCATCAAAAGCTGCCAGCATAACTGGAAGGAAGGCCTATTACTTCTAAATGCAAGTCTAGAGCTTTTTGCCATTTGACAGGTTTGAAGGCTATTATTTTCAGAGATGGGTTTATAAGCTTACAATAATTAGCTTCTTTATGTAGTCATCCACAAGTTTGAGAAGTTCAAGATCACTCCAAGATCATTGAGTCCAACCATCAACCCAGAGTCACCGTGTTCACCACTAAACCATGTCCCAAGAGTCACCCCCACAAGCCTTTTGAACACTTCCAGGGATGGTGACTCCATCACTTCTCTAGGCAGCCTATTCCAATGCCTTACCATTCTTTCAGTGAAGAATTTTTTATCAATATCTAATCTAGACCTCCTCTGGTGCAACTTGAGGCCAGCTCTTCTCATCCTGTCATGGATATTAGTTATGTGGGACAAGAGGCTGACCCCCACCTGGCTACAGCCTCCATTCAGGCAGGTGTAGGGAGTGATCAGGTTCCCCTGAGCATCCTTCTCTCCAGCTCCCACAGCTACTCCTTGAAGGATTTATGCTCCAGACCTGGAGACTTTTACCTCATCCGCTCTGCTGCTGTTCACTGTACACACTCCAGCATCTCAGTGTCATTCCCGTCATAAGAACCCCAAAATTGAACCCAGGGTTTGAGGTGCAGCCTCAGCAGTGCCCAACACAGGGGACAATCCCTGCCCTGCTCCTGCTGCCCACACCATTGCTGGCACAGGCCAGGAGCCATTGGCCTTCTTGGCCACCTGGGCACTGCTGGCTCCTGTTCAGTCACTGTCACCAGCACCCCCAGGCCCTTTTCCTGGGGGCAGCTTTCCAGCCACTCTGCCCCAGCCTGTGGCCCTGCCTGGCCTTGTTGTGAGCCAAGGGCAGGAGCCAGCCCTGGGCCTTGTTGAACCTCACACCATTGGCCTCAGCCCTGATCCAGCCTGGCCAGATCCCTCTGCACAGCCTGCCTGCCCTCCTGCAGACCATGATGTAACCAAAAGTGGTTTAGCTCTTCTGAAGAGCATTTACATGGCATCAAAGCCTTCTCTGGATCTCACTCTGAGCCCCTAGAATAGTTTGGGAGGGAAGAAAATCAGGCAGATGATCTATGCAAGCTGAAAGCATACTACATGTCTTATAACATCATGCTCAGCAATACAGAGGGAAAAGACAGGATGTTAGGAAGGTTATCCATCTTTTACTCAGAAACTCCCAGGATATCTCTTTGCCCATGAGAGGTGCATCACTTGTTTTGCTTTATTTACTTTTTCACTTCTTTCACTTCTCCTTCATAAGTTAACAAATTTTGCCTTGTCACACAGATTTTCTTGGTTTTAGTCATCCTACTGTGTGATGGGTGATGGGGTGAACAGACCAGGAGTCTGTGGAGTTCTTATCTGCCTCCTGGGGTTAGCCCCCAACAGTATAAAAAGTCAGGCACAGTCTTGTAAATAAAAGTGATTTTTAACGGTAATTTTGAAGGAATAAGGCTTGTTCTTAGTTTTTTTAATATTGGCAGGATTCAACTCATTTGTGAGAGTTGTGAAAAAGAGCACAGAGATGTTTGAAATCTAACAAGTGGGTGATAGATGTGTAGGGAAGAGCTGATTATGTAAGAGAATGGGAGATGAAAAACTATTGTGAACAGGCTGTGAAGGGCTCTGAAAATAATATATTTTATGTTAAACATCCTATAGAAATGGGAGGGAGTAGAGGGAGATAAAAGAGAGGTGATTTAGTGGAGCAGAGAAGAGGAATTTTGAGGGAAGATTCAAAGTGGATACAAGCTGATTCTTCTGTTTCAGTTTCTTCTGTTACTATATTCAAAATCCTGTCCAACTACTAACAAAGAAATTTCATACTGTTACTGAACAGTTGTGATGATACAAACAACCTGTGTATACAGGGCTTATTTCATTTATCAGGGGCTGGGAGCTGGTATATTCTTTTATTTCAGAAAGCACAGAGTAAGGTGTGCTCATTATTCACCTTTCATAACTATTTCCACAGATGTCTCTAAGCTCACCCACTGCCTAATGTACAGCATCCTCACACTCAGGTGTACAAACACAAGAACCAACAGAGAGATTTAGCAAGGTTTTCAGTTAACACATGCAAACAGATAGCAACATATGGGAGAAAGAATAAAAATAAATTTTCATAGTCATTAGAGTGTTGCTTGTTCTATTTAGCCACGTAGATCAATCTCACTACTGTTTTGCATGGCCAGTGCACTTGAATGCAAAATGCCAAGGATGGCATAGTCCCAACCAATAAAACAGTGGTTTTTTCTCAGCCATGCACTTGTAGAAGGCTCAAACTGAATTCCCTTGTTGGTTTTGCTTGCAAAAAGCATGTGTGCTCACTGGAAAAGAAGATAGTGGAGAGGGGCAGTGTGTAGACTGACTAGCTGGAGACACTGTGCACACTGAATCCTTTCCCAGACATGGATGGCAGTGTGCTGCAAGCTCTGCAATACCTGCCAAAAAGAAATAGAGGTACTGGAGTTCCATGTGTCAGACTGTGTTGGAAAATTTCAGGATTTCTGTACTAAAAGGCACTGACCCCCAAGCAAGCACCCCATCGGACTTGAGGCCATGGAACAGGCATCCAAAATTGAGTGATAGCACCGGGGTTGTGGGTGTGTAGTTTGAATAGTATTGTGTAATCTCACAGTATGAAAAACTTAGATTTAAGATTCTAGCATATAGGGCAAGATGGAGGATTTGGGGCATTGTCTAAGTCTTTCTTCTTCTCCTTCTTCTTCATGGGTTTGGGTGTTTTCTGTAATTGGTTAGTAAAATCCACAGAGCGGACTTCAAGTAGTCAGTTATTGGGTTTAAAGTAAAAATAACACTAGGACAAACACTCTCCATGGGGCATGCAGAGGTTAGGAGACTCCCAGGAGCAGACTCAGAGATGAACTTCGGAGTCAGTGGGAAGAAAGAAGTGTTCCTGATGGACCTGGGGGACACAGTGCAGAGAATGTTAAATAGTAAGAAGTCATTAAAAACATGGGAAAATCTCCTGGAAAGGACCTGACTCTGTAAGCAGATAGGGGGAAAATAAAATCACTCATAAAAACTTATGTCTTGTCTAGGAGATAAAAGCTGATTAATTTTAAAAGGAAGGCTGCTGTACTTTGGGTTTTAAAATGTTAGTTCCTCTACTTTGGGTTCTGGGAATAATTCATGCTGGAAACAAGAGGTCTTTTGATATTTTTCACATACTGACTCCCAAGGCAAGGTACAGGTCTGGGTCTGCTCAGGTCAAGATCCTGCAGTGCATCCACCCTCTGTGCTTCACTAGAGAGTCCAAAAATGATTGTTTGTAAAAAAACAATCCTGGTAGGATCATAATGAGTGTATGGGGTGAAGAAAATCAATGAGGCAGACAGGAAGGCACTCAATTCCAGATCCCCATGGCATTAGTTGAGTGTTTCATTGGTTGCTGAGGAATTTTCAAAATATACTATTGTTTTGGATATGGATGGAGTTGGACAGGTAGGAGCAGGTCTGCCCATGTAAACTTGCACCAAGTTTTTGTTGCTGCTGTAATTCTGTCTTATCTCCCTACTAGGCATGCTTCCCCATGCTAAGTACTTCCAATTTCAAGCAGAGGAAAAGAGTACTGATAAAATTGAAGTACCAATATGTCTAGTTTTCATGAGACATATAAATATCTTTTGTATGTATTTATCAAAATATATCTATGTTGCTTTTTATCTTCTTTCCCTGTTAGAGCCAGGATTAAACACTTGAGAGACCTCAGATGTTTATGAATTCTTATCTATAGCACAGTCTCACAAGCTGTGAGTTCTAGCTAACAAAGTGAAAAATGTGTCTCTATCTTTTTACAAGGTTTTTCAAGGATCAACTGTCCAATTATGAAATGACACCTAGATTTTTTTTTTTTTTACTTTTAACCCAATAACCAACCACCCATGGCCCACAATGAGGACTTTTCTATCCAACTATAAAAGATCACCCAGACCCATGAAGAAGAAGATGAAAAAGGACTCAGCCTATGCCCTAAAACCTCCATCTTATTTTATACATATTATTATATACTAAAACCTTAAACTCTAAGTTTTCTACCATGTGCTATTACACACTTCTATCCAAACTACACACCCACAATCCCAGTGCTATCACTCAATTTTGGAAGCCTTCTCTATGGCCTCAGGTCAAATGCAGTGTTTTCTTGAGGGTCAGTGCCTGTCAGCACAGAAAGTCTAGAACTGTCAGTGCCCAGGGTTTCCAACAACAGAAGACACACAGGTCCCAGCAGGACAGTTGGGACAGGATAGCTGTTCTAGTTTGCAGGAAATAGCTGGAGAGATTAATCAATGTACCACACCAGTTATTTGCATAATTGTTTCAGAGTTGTTCTAGTACCAACTATTACCAATGTTTCAGAAACTTTTCTTCCCTTCAACTGGAATTGTTTGCATGCAAAACACATCACTTGACAGAGAGAAGTTGTTCAGTTTACAGTGATTTTACAAACAGTGATGAGCTACTGAAAAGCAGTGTGCTTAACTGTGGCAGAAGGGCAACACCCTTCCAGCAGAAGGGATGGAATTCTCTGCAAAAGCAAGAATTCTTTCCTGGTACTGGAGACTGTTTTATTCGAATACATCAGATATCAACCCATACAGAAGGCAGGAACAGTTTACAGTACACTGTTATTACTAAATTGTAGCAGGACAGAACTGGAAAGTGTTCATCTTAAACTGATTTTGAAGGGCACAATTTCTTCTCACTGTCTTACTGTACAGATGCCTCTAAATACTGACTCACTGTTGTAACCACACTTGAAATGCACAAGTTCAGTTGCCCTTTGTAACTCTTGCACAAGCACTAAACAGAAACCAGTTCTAAAAATGGTGAACACAGCTAAGATCTTAATGATCTTGGCAACTGCTTACTGGCATAGAAATCTTCCACTTCTCACATGTCTGGTCCTCAAGTTGAATTTCAGTGACCTTCAGAAATTACATTTTTATAAAATTGGTTAACTACTTTCAAGATGTCAGATATACTGTATGGATGTTCCTCCTTTCTCTTACCTGTACAGCTGCATTAAAAAAAAAAAAAAAAAAATCCCATCTGTGAGAGAACACGAGAGATGTGTCTGAGGCAGCAGCAGGAAACCTGCAACATTCTTTCTTTTTCAAAAAGCCTCTGAGAAAAATGAAAAGGTTTATATATCGTGCTTTAGCAAAAAAAGTAAGTGTTTCCTGGGTCACTGTTTTGGAAGCAAGTGAAAGGACTTGGGACATCTTTTGTTAACATGACTGCAGTTATGTAGGGGAACAGACCTTATGACTCTCTCCCAAAGAGGGAGAGAAAAACTTCAGTAAGAACTTTTTCACAGTCTTGAGATAACAACCAATTAAGGACCATCAGCAAGGCAGAATTAAGACATAGCCTCACATAGGAAAGGAAGAAAATACTCCATAGCTAACATCCTAGCTAACACTCAGCTGTGGGGTTATGACAAAATGTCACCCAAAAACCTGCACAGGATGGAAATCCTGTGTTTGTACAAAAAAATGTTTTAAGCATTTCTGAAGGGTTGGCATTGCATAGCTGGGGTTTTCTCCTGCAAAATTATCTAAGGAGAGACAATGACTGAAAGCCTTTTTTAAGATTCCTTATGCCATGCCATATAACCTATCAATGGATGGCTAAGAAGAAACCTGGGTCAGAATCAATGTATAAATGAAATCCTGGCAAAGGAAATACTATTAATTCAAACAAAAATGTATTTTTCCTCTTCCTTTCTGATGTTCCTCAGTTGTAATAAGGAACACATATTACAGAGCTGTTCTGAAGTAAAATTAGTGGCTGGTTGTTGTGTTTTATCTTCTTTTTTCCAGGGTCTGGATTAAATGCTCAAGACGGTGTTTCTTGTTTGGACTCAGATGTTTATTAATTCTTTTCTATGTTACAGTCTCAGAAACCATGAGTTCTACAGCACTTATAGCTAACGAAGTAAAAATGGAGCCATATCTCTCTCTCTACAAGGCCTTTGAAGGATGAACTGTCCAATTAAGAAATGACTCCTAAATTATTTTTATTTTAACCCAATAACCAAACACCTGTGGTCCACAATGTGGACTTTTCTATACAATTACAAAATTCCACCCAGACCCACAAAGAAAAAGGTGCAAAAGATGGACTTAGCCTATGCCCTAAATCCTCCATCTTGCTTTATATATATTATTATATGCTAAAATCTTAAACTCTAAGTTTTCCACCATGTGATATTACACACTTCTTTTCAAACTACACACCCATTAATCCCAGTGCTATCTCTCAGTTTTGGAAGCCTTCTCCCAGGCCTCAGGTCAAATGCAGTGTTTTCAGCACAGAAAATCTAAAATTCTTGGTGGCCAAGGTTCCAACAGCTGGTCCCCAAACCTACTTGGACAAGTGTCAAAAGAGATGACAAAACAGAAATGGCCTTGCCATGGTTCAATGTATTAGAAAGAGGAGAAAGTGTATGTAGTGTATCAGCTGCAGGGCAGCATCCCTTAACACCACAAATCTTGTGTTAGGATAACTTGGGGGCAATTGTCCACAAAGGTGGTTGAGTTCTAGAGAGTCATTAAAACATGGGATTAGGGACAATCTCCAGAAAAACCCACCCTTCAGGTAAAAGACTTCTCTCTTTAGCCAGTGACTGTCTCATGGCTGAGACGCAGCCCCCCAAATCTACAATCATTATGTGACACTCCTGCTCAGTCTGCACTGCTTGTTCCCCACTCCTGGAACAGATTTATGGCAAGGTTTAGAGGGGCTGCAGCTCTCCCTCCAGCAGGCTGCTGCCTCCCTCCCAGCCTTCCCTGCATCCCAGACCTCCCTTCTGTGTGGGAGAGCTCTGCCTGCTCCCAGTGACTGGATGAAGGCGAGGGCAAGCCTTGCATTTTTGCATGCCAAATGCCTAATACTACATGCTAAATGAGACCTATTTTTTATAGGTAGTTCAAAGTCCTGGTATGTGTCACCTAACACAGCCAGCTGCATTGCTCCAATCACTCAGATTCATAGGAAATCTGGGACCTCTCCACCACACCATACCAGGACAACAAAAGACGTTTTCATAGACTTTGGCAACTTTTATGAGGCTGAAATAATCACAAACATTTTGGGGTGTGCCACAAACGATCCAATTCTCATTATAATTCCTCCACAGAGTTTAAAATGTTACTTTCAGTCTGTCACATAATGCCTCTTCTAGCAAGTAAAAAAAAAATTCTAATGTGTGTATCTTTATGTATATGTTCTCTGAGTTTGTATGAAGCATGTGTAGAGAAGGACAAGTGCAATCTGCTCCTTAGGCACTAGGATATGAGAACTGATTTTTTTTTTCTTTAAACATCACTATGTACTTTAATAATTTTAAAGGCTATGGTTTATGAAAGGAGCCATAGGATGGAAAACAAAATCAGGGTCTTTGTACTACCTCTTTGTACCTCCAAGGTGCCTTTTTTAATGCAGTGGGATGCATTTCCTGGATTCTATCAGATACAATCATAATATGAATCCAATTGTGATATTTGAAAAAAATTTAAAATGTAAGATTGTAAACCCTGATTTAGCTCATATAAATATCAAAACTCCCTGAACTAGTGACAGCACCAGAAAAAATTAGCCAACACCAGGGACAGTAAAGTTGCTGCCTTTTATAATTGAAGATTTGACAATGTTGTATAAATAATAGATTTTTTCAGATCATGATGTCTCATCCAGAAACTTTGGTACAGCATCTGATGTCACTTTCCTTTCCCAAACATACCAGCTTAATCACAAAAACTACCTGTAAAGGACCATTTTTTCCTGTTAGAAAAGAAGCACTGAGGAAAAAAAAAAAAAAAAACAAAAAAACCTGCCAGACACAGAACATACAATGTGTTCTTGCAAGGAAAGATGATACGTGTGATGTCAGCTTACTGAAGAATTACTTGGCAGATGGAGGTGAAACAACAAAACCCGTAAGGCCCAGCTCAGACTTTGGAGGGTCTCGTGGTTAATTGCACTGCAGCTGTCCAACAGCAGGCCTTGGAACAGGCCAAGCCACTTCTTTGCACCTCCAGGAATATTTAATGTCTTATTTACCCCCAAATGCTGTCGTTTGTTTACATTTGAATGTTTGCAGCGGTTCCTGCTCTGCCATCAAGAAAAATCCACGCTCAGAACTCCCCCATAATCTCTCATTTCTTCACAATTCCCTTGGTAACCAGACAATGTGGTGCAGCTGGACAGAATTTTAAATATGTGTTTCTTATGCCATCTGCATGTTTCCCCAAGCAGCCTGCCATCCCCCCTCTCACCAGGCAGAAAGCAGCCAAGAGAACTGAGAAAACCTTGCCATTTCTTACAACATTTTTCATATTTTCACATGAGTGATGCAGAAAAAAAAAAAAAAAAAAAAAAAAAAAAAAAAAAGCTTATTTTGCACTGTATGTCACTAATCACAGAAACACTTCAGTGAAGGTAAAAAATGTGTAAAGGGTGTAGATAAGGGTCTGAACATAAAAAATGAAAGCCTTTTTTTGGAGATTCAAGCCCAGGATACATATAATAAGTTGGCTTATCTCTTTTTGGTCATTTCAGATTGATCAAACAATAGAAAGAGAGAAACTGCAAAACAAATTACTAATATATCTTTATTTCTGTGTATTTCTTTGTCAGACCTTACAGAATTGTTCCTCACAAGACCACAGATGATCAAGAGGGATGTTGGGCTCTCTGGAAAAGACAGTCAGGTTGTGTCCTTCATTGCAGAATGCTCAACTCTCTTAAAACAGCAAATGGCAGTTCTAAACGTGTCTCTCCAAATATTTGTTATTGTTTGGATAATCTCATATACTAGGTGGGGTTTGGCTGTTTTGGTCACTGAACTGTTTTTAACACAGCAGTTCTGCAAAACAAAAATCACACATTTTCTGAGTTAGAGTATTTGTGTCTATTGCTATAAACACTAAATTATGTTTCTAATTTTTCTACAGTATGGATCATTTACACTCCTCCCATAGCATAATGAACAAATGTGGAGTCTGTATTTGAAACATGCTTGCAAAACTTCAGTTATCAGTAATATATCTGGATAGATTTAATCTCCAGATACATAATAATTAATACTTACCAAAACTTTTATGATTTTTACAAACACCCCAGTTATGATATTGCAAGGATAATCATTTGTGACCATGTTTCTGTCATGACTAAAGAGATACCTGGCAAGCACAAGAGAAAAGGTGTGTATTTGTGCTATGATATGATCTTTTCTAAAATTTTAACAAAATCATGTCCAGTCACTTCTTTTTCTAGCCTTTATTGACCATGGGAAGATTAAATTTTATGCTGCTTTGGCCTACAGAGATATCAATTAATGGCTCTTGTTTTTACTGTGAAGAAAAATACACTGGAAAAGCAAAGGAAAATTGTGATTGCTTCTGTGAGTCTTGCATAAGAATCCCAACTTCTGACTTATGCACCTCCAAAGCTGCACAACCAACTCAAAGTGCTGCTTCACACAAGGAGAATCTGATATATTCATTCCCCCATAAGGTCTAGTTTCTTTATCATGCTGGGTCTGTTTTTCATACAGGTAGCAGAGACAGTAAGATTTGTTTCATAAATTCAGAACCAATTTTAGCAAACTGGAACTGTGTTTCTTCAATAGGAATTCAATGTAGCACATCATCTTGTAGGATGCACACCATTTCTTTGCTGACTAACATGTATTGCAAATAAAACCCAGAGTAACCTACAATAAAGTATATTTTCACTGATAAGTTTTATGAAAAATTTGAAACAAAAGTACTATAAATAAGCACAGCACAAAATAAAATTGCTTAAGCCAAAGCCTAGAAGCCTGTACAGAAGAAGAAATTGTCTCTGTTGTGTGTCCATGGCACTGACTGCACACACACATGTATGCACACAACCCTGTCTGAGAGGGCAAAGCTGCTTAGTGTATATTTATATCATGGACCCCCTAGGGATTTCAGATCCCTTTGTTACTTAGTTTTGCTTTTAAAATCCAATTGACAACAATTTCCAGATGTTGCCTCATTCCAACTGCCTCAGCTAGGATGGTGGGACTTCATACTTTACTTCTGGTCCACTTATGCTATTGAGACAATCTTCCATTATAAACATCAAATTGGACCAATTTATTTCTTTTCTGAATGGGTGGTGCTGAGAAGAATTTCCATCATTAATTTTAAACCTAATCAATCTTTTTTTTTTTATTATTTAATAACAATGAAAATGTTAACACAATGTGTAAACTACAGAAGAAGACTATACTCATTCATATTTTAATTACTGTAGTTATCTATAAATATGGATTTCTGATGTTTCAATTCCATATCAGTTCCCACCAGCAGACCTTTCTGAAAAATATCTCTCCACCAAAAAGGTGCATAAATTTTCAGGCACAAGGGCCCATAAGAAAACGGGGCTCATCTTTTTCCTATAGTCACAGTGCAGATGATCACCTAGTAAAATCAATGCAATTTGAAAAAAGGTATTTTGATATGTGATGAGATACAAAAGGAGCAGGGGGGTAACACTCTCATATCTCCTGTCTTTTGCTCAAAGGCACCATAAGAACATCTTCAGCTCTGTTCAGCCCCCTTGCAGCACTGTACTCATCTTCTCCACATCTCTTACAAATGTGACAATTATTAACCTAGGAATGGAGTGCACTTCCCTATATTAAGCCAATGAAAATTTAACCAGAAATGGAGAAGACAAGACCTTAACAAAGTTTACACGAGGGCCAAAATTCAGTGGTCCAACAAGGGAGAAGTAATGTCTGAACTGATTCTTTTTTATTGGGATTCTCGCATTTTTATTTTCATTAATTTGCACACAGATCTTGTCATAGCTGACCAGATTAACTCACCACCAGAACTGTTGTCACAGCCTTTTATGTACTTGCAGCTTTGCCACCAACATCAGACACTTGGTGCAGACAAGCCCTCACTACATTGTTTCTAAATGGAGTGACTGGGGCAGTAGTGCTTGTGAAGCAATATAAAGAGCAGATTCATTCATTTCTCCAACCTCAGCTGTTTTTGAACCATTCCCAATAGTTACCTCTTTAATTCAAATTTGAAATGTTAGAAGAGATACTCTATAGTCTGTTCCAGCTATAAAATCATATTTTCCTTCTCATTCTGAGTGTCTGCAATTGTTCCCTCATAGAGCTTAACCTTTAAAGTCAGGAGGTCACTTGGAAACTCTCCAGTCTGAAATGTGAATGTCCATATTTAAAATACAGAAACCCTTTAAAAAGGATGAAGGTATTTTTATTTGAAAGCCCAGTTTATAATGACTGTTGTCCATCAAGCCAGAACTACTTTCTTGCCAGGGATCTTTATTGTTTCTTTCTTATTACGTGGTATAACAATTCTTTGGTACTCATTTCCTGAAGAAGATTACTTTTCAGTATCAAACTTCGCCAACAGGTCTTTTTTGGGCCAAAGTCTGCAAATCTGCACTGCAATGAAACAGGGCAGCTTTCCAGGCATTGCTGACTGCAGAGAAAAATCTGATGTCTGTTCTACTGTTTCTTTCTCTGCACATTTACTGCTGATTATGAATGTATGCACTCTGGGCTGTACTCATCTTAGAGTTCCTTGCAATGAAACACAAAACCAAGAGAAACCTGACTGGTATTGGGTTTCATTACAAAACCCAAACTCAGCCCCATTTTGTCCAAAAGTTTGCTAACATTCTCAATGTCTTTGAAATAAAGTGGGGGTACTCATGACTCAGCTTGTCAAATTTAAGGTGTCGTATTGAAACAGGCATTTGATTAAAAGAGGTGCATCAGAATGAACTAGAGTTAAGGTAGCATTTTTAAAATGCACCACAGCAACTTAGGAGCCCCATTATCAGAAGTAGTTTAACCACTTCCATATGCTAAACATTTGTAATACAGAGACCAAACTTCCTTTGATCAAACAAATGTTAACTGCATTAAATGAAGCAGATTCAGTAATGATACAGTCATAATTGCAGATTGGGATCTCTGCTGTCTTTCTCTCTGTAGATCATTTCAGTTTTGGTTTTCACCAGTTGTACAACCTCTCATTTCATTGCCACATATTAAAAATAATGTTGTGGATCAATATGGATAATAACATTGTGAAAGAGACCTTGTATTTTCTAAATATGGCTT
>WEIU01011318.1:345615-356000 GCA_013389925.1 Aegithalos caudatus | reverse complement strand
GGTTACTGTGCTGAAATTTTGAGACACCTCTGTGAAATTATAGCTCCCAACAACAGCAGTCAAATGATATCCCAGGGAATAGGTTGAAGTCTCACTCTAAGTCTAGTAAGAATACTGGGTTGTACATAAAATTTGTAGTTTGAACATAGTTCAGTGGGCTTTAGCTGACAGCTCTAAGGTTTGAATCATGTGAAGTTTATAACTACAGCCAGAATTTACCTGCATGGTTGGGGTAGGAAACAAGGAAGTCACTATTTGTTGTACTAGCTTGCTGCTACCCATCCTAGGCTGCGGGGTGAGGGGAGGCTGGTGTGTTTTTGGATTAATATTTGCGGCTGAAAGATGGGTTATTATGTTTAGATTAAGAATGGAAAAGGATACAGTGAATTACAAATGTAGCAGTCAAGGGAGGAAGCAATTTTAAAGAGTCAAGAGATCCAAACCTGTCTCATCAAAGAAATATTTGCTTTCTTTTTAAACTGTAACTAAACCTTTCCCCTTGGGGCAATTCAGTTAGTTAGCAAGCCAAAAATCTAGCTTCTTTTATTTACTGGCTGACCCTTAGAAGAGAAGACTGTCTCCAATGTTTTTTCAGCCCTTTGAGGAGATGGATGAGATGGCACAGCAGAGAGGCATTTCTGGAAGAATTTTCAACTAGAAGCCCATCATCTATTTCTTTCTGTAATGTGCCTTTCTTCTTTATGACAAAATATTGAAGAGTCACTAACAGCATTACAGAATTCTGGCATTCTTGGCAGGAATACAACTCTCATGAGTTGTTTTTGTGAGGAGGATTGCTTGTGACACCTATAGTTCTCTCCTAGAAGTATTTTCATGCCCATGCTTTATGTACATTTTAGATGTCAGTCACTGCATAGGGAATATTTGTTGTGACTGACGTATATGATGACAGAAATAACTGCAATAGAGATGGACTTTCAATTGATCTTAGGATTTGAACTGCCATAGGTGCTGTCATTATAAATGTTTTAGCATGAAGACACTGGTCAAAATTTCTTTTTAACGATTCTACTTCTTGCAAGAAATCTGTCACCCTACATGGAAAGAAACAGCTTGACCCTCTCATTCTGATTTAGTTTTGAGACCAGGTAGTACTTGCAGACCAAGGGGAAGATGCTGTTCTGGGGTGAATCTCCAGTGAAGGTTGCCATGCACTCTTCAGAATTTAAATCAGAGTCAGCTGCATCAGGGTTTTGGTGTTGCTGGAACCCTGGGCACTGAGAATTTTAGATTTTCTGTGCTGGCAGGCATTAACCTTCAAGAAAACACTACATTTGATCTGAGGCCTTGAAAAATTCTTCCAAAACTGAGTGATAGCACTGGGATTATGGGTGTGTAGTTTGAATAGAAGTGTGTGATATCACAGGGTGGAAAACTTACAGTTTAAAGTTTTAGAATACAGTAATATATATAAAGCAAGATGGAGGATTTAGGACACAGGCTAAGTTATTCTTTTTCACCTTCTTCATAGGTTTAGGTAGTATCTTGTAACTAGATAAAAAAAATCTGCATTGAGGACCATGGGTGATTAGTTATTAGGTTAAAAGTAAAAACAATTTAGGTATCATTTCATAATTAGATGATTTATTCAGAAAAGACCTTATAAAGAAATGAAGAGACAACCAATTTTCACTTTGTCAACTGAAACTCACGACTTGTGAAACTAATATAAAGATTTATAAACATCTAAGTCCAAACACAAATGCTGTCCCTCAAGCATTTAATCCTAGCTCTAACAAAACAAAAGAAAAACAACAATGGCAAAAAAAAGCACACACACAAAAAACCCTCCACACCATAGGTGTCACTGCAAATCCCCACTAGTTCCAGGGAAAGCAGAGTGGGCAGCTTGCTGTGGACACCTGAGATGTGTCACCTTTACCATGCTCCAAGGGGCAAATGCCTGAAAGGCACAAGGATCAGGGAGTCACAAAATATTCCGAGTTGGAAGGGATCCACAAGGATCATCAAGTCCCACTCTTCCATGAATGGTCTGTATGGGGACCAAACACACATCTTGATGTTATTAGTGCCATGCTCTGATCAGCTGAGCTAAGGGGAGATGATCCCATAATAAAGCAATTCCCAGGAGGGTGAGAGACCCTCAGGTCATTCTCCAGTCTCTACAACTAGGTAAAAAGATAAGAAAAACTGTACAAGATAAGGTCTAGGAGGAGTCCTTTTTTTTTCCCTAAAGGTTCACTCCCTTGGAGGAACCAAAGGTTTGAGCAGCCCCTGTCTCCCTCAATACTAAGATAAGGTTTGCATTTTGTGCTGACACAGGGCCAGGCCTGGATTCCAGTTTTTCCCATCACAACTGCATGTGGCTGCTAATAAAAACTAATGGAAACCTTACTGTGATTTAAATTTAAATTTTTAAATTTAAACCTCAGGTCACACCCATCTGCTCTAATTTTTTTAAATTCTGCAACATTTTCAAAAAGCAACAAAGTAGGTTTCCAGTAAAGATCGCAAGGTAACATGTAATAATTAAATAATAACAAAAGAACTAAGGAAGGATGCCATTTTCATGAGTGTGTGAAGAGTTCTACACTAAATATTTGTTCAGCATCAACATGTAGCAAATATTTCTTCTTGCAGAGAGCACTTGTAAGCTGTTTTATTGAAGTAAACTTATTGTAAAAATTAAATGTTCTTATAGTTTGATTATTTCCACACACTTTTTGTTGGAAACCTAAACTAGAATATGAGTTTGGCATGTGATAACAAAACTTTATCACTCTTATTTATTATAACTGCAATACACATGTAACCAGAGTGCTTTCATTACTTCAGACATCTGCCTGTTGACATACAATTTACATTACAGAGAATTTACCCACTAAAAGCTCATTTGGTCAGCTGTATAAAAAGTTTATGCAAAGTTAGGTTTCTCAAATGGCATGGACTTTATGTGAAGCATTTCCCATAGTTATTTCAGTCATAATAGCACAAATCCAACCTCTGCAGTGAGCACTTCTTCTTACAAACTAATTCCAATTTCTTCCACTTTACACGGATCTTGAACATTCAGCTTGTTTTTTATTTTCCCTCCCCAACTCACACATAAATTATGATGCTACACATGTCAGACATCAACAGGTGACAAAGAAAAAATTCATTAGGAAAAAGAGAATTCCTGCCAGTTGTGCAAGTGACTCCACCAACAAGAAAGGATGTTTTGGTTTTGAAATCTGTCTTATCCTATTCAACTTCTTGTTAGGTGTTTAATCTAAAAATCAGTGAATCTTCCCACCTAATAAAATAACAGATGATTGCATTTTAGCAGTTGTCAATGACACCCAAATTTCTATGAATGTCATTGTATTGTCGTTTAAAACAAAGAATAGAAGTCTTACCTTTTGCTATTTATACAGAATATGCTTTGGTCAGATTCCTTTTCTGAGGATCAGGAGATTTCTGTTAGGGCTGAAAAGAGTGAGTTTTCCTTGATCTGACCTATCATAGTGGAAGCATTCCTGCTTATTACAGTGAGAACCCCACTTGACTTTAAACAGCATCTGTTCCAATTAAAGCCTGGGGTTCCTTACCAGAGGAGAAAAAAAAAAAAAAAAAAAAAAAAAAAAAAAAAGAAAAAGCCCAAAGCCAAACCACACCACATACAGCTTCAAATTTTAAAAAAAGCACCTGTAAACCACAAAGTCAGACCACAACTGAGACCTTCTCTTGCATTTTTCTGTGAAATATGTGGTTATAATTCAATCTCTTGACAATTATTTTTCGTAGATATGATTTTTACTATTTTTTTTTCTTTACACCCTAGAATAATATTTTACTATATTTTTAACACTAGAAAGTAGCAAAACCTTGCTCTACCAGCTTTGAATTAATTTTGGACAAAACTTAGACTCTGGATTTAAGCACGCCTAGCTTTTATCCACACCTGGAAATATGAATTCACCTTATAAGTTTCATATTCTAAGTGGATGGTCAGTCTGGAAATGCCTACTTCAGCGTCTCCATCCTTTGCAAGCTCACTGGTGGCAGTCCTGGGCAAGTAAATGCTCTTGGCCCGTGTCATGTTTTACTTTCATGATGGCCTCAAGTTTAATTTGAATATTTTGCCCTGATTGTAGGTAGTGTCATGAAGTCAGCTAACAAGAGAATCTATACTATTGTGGCATAAACATTAATGAGTAGTCTATTAATCTGATAGGAAGAATAAGATACATGGTCTGAGTTGTAAATTATTCACTTGTAATTCACAGCTCACGGTCTTCCAATTTTCCAGTGCCAAACTGCAGCATTGGAGACCATTTGTCTTTGCTGGCATCCAAAATCTGGATTACAGTTCACCATTGCTGTGGCAGGCAGAGGAAGGTACCAGATCTCTGTCCCTGACCCTTTTTCTTCAGTTCTTGTGCCTTTCTTGGCTGCATGAAGAATAGAACCATAAGTCTGTGTGATGGGAGAAATGTCACACCAGATCTTTAACTTCCTCCTGATGACAAGTCATTCCATGAGGTGGAGCACTGGGACATTCTTGCTCAAATACCTGCTGAAAGTAGCCCTCAGTTTGAACTACAGGAGGTAATGCAGGAATTGTCAAGTGACCACTTAGGAAATCACCAGGGCTTTGATATTTCTGTGCCTACAGCAAAGGAGTGACCTCCTTGTTCCAGTACTCTCACTCTCTTCCTGTGTAAGGATCATCTATTGAACTTATGGGAAAGGCAACTTTTCAGTGTGATGCTTTTAACCATGCTGGTAGATCTAAGAGCTGTTCAGAGCAGAGTCAGTTCAGGGCTCAGTTTGGGCTGTTCAGAGCTTCACAAGCCAATGTTTAAAACCTCAAAACTTGAGACAGCTTGAACTCCCTAAACTCCAGCTCCACTGCTGGTCTCTCCTCGTGGATAAAGGCTTTTCCCTATTCCCAGGCTGAGATTCTGGTGCTTCAGCCTGTGCTGCTGCCTCTCACCCTCCCACCACACACCACTGTGAACAGCCCAACTACATCTTCTTTACTCTTTTTCATCAATTCTAGTTATGCTCTTGTATACCCTGAAACCACCCCCCTTCTCAGCTGAACATCCTCCCTCTGATGGAGGCCCAAAATCAAAAGCAGTGGCCAGATCAGGTCTGACATGTGCTAGGCAAAAGGGACAGTCCCAGTTCTTCCCTGGTCCTTGGGGATGTGTCCTGCTCACCACACTAAGTGCTGCTGGCCCCCACTCTTGCTCAGGGATGTGGCTGACCCAGCTCAGCTCACTGCCTGCCAGAACTCAACACCACACTCCAGAGGTGTTCCCTGGCCCTGCCAGCCCCAGACTGCATCCCTGAAGATCCCTATCCTCCCAGAGGATCCCTATTCTCCAGAGCACAGCTCAGTCTCCACTCATGCTGGATTTCATGAGGTTCCACGAGGCCTTTCCTCCCAGCTTTCCTCAGACAAACACACAAAGAACTTTATCCCCTGCAAACCTGGCATGTGAGCCTTATCCCCTCCTCAGCATCACCACTGGTAGCAATGTTGGACAGCAGTGACTCATCCCAGGACATACCCTGCAAGATCCTGCTTATTACCCACCCTTGGATAGAGCACAGCCCCTGAGCACAAACCTTAAATCCAGCCAGTTTTCACCTGTCCTCCCAGTCAGGATGCAACATCCCAGTTTGGGTATAAGAGCATTGTGAAAGGCATTACTGTAAAACTTAACAAAATAAGCAAGGAAAATGACATCCATTGCTCTTTTTTCATCCACAAATCCAGTCCATTTATCCTAGAACCTGTTTAATTAAGCATAACTCACCTCCTGGTAAATCTATGCTGATTTGACAATCACCTTCTCTTTCTTTGCATGATTGCCATATTTTTCATTTGCATGCTTGTTTTGAATTTGAGTCTGATATATGGACTTGTACAAATACTTTGCAAATGTTCACATCTATGGAAAAACCTCCCAGCCACTCAGTGACAGAGTTTGCAGGAGTTTGAAAGCCCTTAGATGCAGAAATCATGCCTTTATATTGATCTTTACTGCATGCAGTATGATTTAACCTGTTTTGTTTAAAGACCTGACACTGGTGCAACAGAGACACTGAAGGGTAGTACAAGCTTTGTTGAATTTCTAGTGTGCATAGGATTAAATTCATACCTGCCTGAAGGGAAAAAAGAATAAATGCCCCAAAATAAATTTCTCAATAAACACATTTGTTCACAGCATTTATTTCTGTCACACGAGACAACAAAATAATTTCCTTTGATTTTAAGCTCTGCAGCAGAATTTTAATGCACACTAAATTATGGTAGAATGCTTGTAGAATTGTAGAATGGTAGGATTTCCTTATACTCACAGCAATCACCCATTGAGGGCACAGGCTAAGCAATGGGACTTCTACTAACAGAGATAAAAATAACTTGAAGTGTTTGGGCATATATTTACAACATGAATTTGTCAGGAGTCTACACTAACTTAAATTACTATTATCTTTATATGACATTTGATTTGCTGCATCTGAAAGAACCACAGCACTTGTTATCTCTGTCATGCAAGACAGTAGATGCTGTTTTCTGCATGTCAGCAGTGTATAAATTTCTAATCAGATTGTCTCTGATAACACACATACATTCTGAGTGTTCTATTCATCAGCTTGTTTTAAATCTCTTTCAAACCCTGTTTGTATGGCTGCATTCATAACCCAAAACATCCCAGCTACAACAAGCAGGATAATGTGGATTTACTTTAATCTGAGATACTCACCACAGCATAAACTGGAGATTTACATTCAGTTTGGCTCCTAAACATTCAGGATTCTGTTGGAGTTAGTTACAGCTTACATGCAGGACACTGCAAAGCAGCATTTTACCTATAATTTAATAGCAAACATAATACCTTCATATTTCTTTAAATCCTTTTCATTTAGTGAAATGTTTCATGCCAAGCTTTCTCCAGGCTCACATTTCAGACATCCCATTTCCAGCTCCTGTACCTAAAGGCTCTTGGTGAGTAGCAAATAAAATACCTTAATGCACTTCTCTAGCTGCACCCCAGGAACTGGCCTCATACAGATTCACAGTAATATTATGTATCTGAACAAGCCTTTAAGCTTCTGGTGCCAAAAAACAAATGTTTCAAGTGTGGCAAAAATCATCCTGTTAAAAGTTTGTACGGCCTAAGGAGAAACCTGCAGCGAGCTTCAACTGCTCTTGAGCAAAGGAAGGATGTGCTGGGGTAGAAATCATCACAAACCTGGGTAGAAAGAGAATTTTAAAACAATTTTCCCTGTGTCTTCATTACATCTGAGTGTCCTTCTCCCTGTGACACACAGACAGGGCCCTCAGCTCCCTCCTGGCCCAAGCACAGTCTCTGGTAATGGCAGAAGCATATGAGGAAGCCAGTTGACTTCTTGACCCCCAAGTCATTTTGTAGATGTCACAAGGATGCCAAATGTGAAGCAGAAGGCTGTCAAAGATGAGCTGGGGCTAAAAGCAAGACTATGAGCTGTAATACAAAGCAGAAGGAGGCTCTGGGGAGCAATCTGTCTTCCTAAGAAGTCTTGTGAACTGCTTTTTAGTATCAGGTGCATCATCTTGAGAAACCATTGTACATTCCAAGTGAAATTAGTTTAATGTTCCCACATAAAAAGGACCACAGCCAGGTGGAGGATCAGAATAGGAGCACACAGTGTGGAACTAAAAAGTTTTGCATGCTTCTGGAGGAGAAAAAAAAACCTTATGTGGAAATTTATTACAGATATATTTCATATGTAAATCACAGCCACTTATTAAAGTGCATATGAAAGTGGGTGATTTTATGAGTGCTAAGTACTTCTACATGTTACCCTTTTGGACAGCAATGTTCATTTCCACCACAGAATTTTTACAGGCAGTGGGAAGCAGGTACTTGAACTCTTAAACTCCTGATATTCCTAGGGTTAGGAAAGGTTTTGTCATTTTCTTCTTTCCAGTGAAATCAGCATGAGAAAGATCAGGCTGACTTAGTCTTTCCAAGACAAAAACATCACACACACTATAATACTAAGAATATTATAAACTAGAGGAAACGGTAAGCAAGAAATACCTGAAATTAGGATAACATATTTCTCAATCAATAACCCTGGCCAAAACAAAATGTTCTACATTTCTCACTGGTCAAATTATTTTGTAACATGGTTACAAACCTGAATCCACTTGAATACCTGATGCATTAGTTACATTTCTAATACATTAGATGCATTTTCAATCCCATGTTTTGTTATTCTGTTATCATCAATAGAATTATTGCTGGATGTTACCACATTGCCAAATTATCTGACCTTGTATGAGAAACCCTGAGAGAAAACCTGCAAAAAAGTGCAGGGTATAAACGTACGTTAAAAAAAATGTACATAGTATTAACAATGAATTTATTTTCACCCAACAATTACATTTACAGCTTTGAGACACAATAAGCCATGTCAAGATGGGGCTTTTCTGCTCATTTGGTCATGATGAGTGGTTACCACATGTTGCTTACCCTTGCACCATGTCCAAACTCACAAGTGCTGTAAGTTTCAAAGTTATGTTACAAGCCATGTGTTTTAGTTCTGTTACAGTGGAAATGCTGTTAGAGCCTTGTTAAGTGTGGTATGTCATGGGCTACGGTGTTAGAGACCATTTAGGAGGCATGTCTAGTCAGTTGAATCAATGTGAAAAGTGAAACATGGATTAAAGACACCTTTTTCTATGCCAGTTTAAGTAAATGCTCAGGATCTCCTGGTTAACCTGTTTGACTGAAGGATAATAGTTTCAGGTCAAGTCATTCTGCAGAAAACCATCTTCCTTGTTCCTGTCTATTGCCAACATGCAAGGCTATTATAAATGATCCCATTATTATTCCTGTGTGAGAGAAGGGGATTTATTTATCTGGCATTTATCAATGCAGCAGGATAAAAAATAGCCTAGCTAGGAGCACCAGGAGGCCCCAGAACGTATTTACTTGATTCTGTTTTTGAAACCATAATCTATGACATCTCATGGTTCAGATCATTGGCAATACTTGATGAAAGCTTAATCCGGAATTTGTAAGACTATAGTAAATGTCAGGGGCAGAAATGGAAGGAAGGTATGAGCACGTAGAATACAGATTTATTTCTTTTATGCTTCATCATTGTAATACAAAACAAGTCCACCAAAAACATTCAGCCCATTCAGGAACAGGACTATACTTGCATGCAAAAGCATGTCATCATTAAATATTATGTTGGGAAAGTTCTTTCAAGCGAGAAACACATTTCTGTGAGCTTTCCTGTGAAAGAATCCAGCCAAGCCTACTGTAGAATGTTTATTTCACTCTAACAGGACCCAGCCTAACTGGGTTCTTTCAGGATTTTTCCCCAACGTGCATTCCTTGTATGTTAGTCTGGAATAATGACCTCTCTTTCTGAGCAGAGTAATTATTCTGAAATTAGGACTTTCTGGAGAAAACAGGGAGGGCAGAATGGAGTGGGTAAATTCCCAATAACAGGTTCAAGAGCAAGGTGCTGAGCCTTACTCAGGTTCTGTGTCAAAAGCTGATCACAACTGATTCATGTGAAGCACTGATGGGTTAGTTGGCCTTAAAAAATCAATTATTTGAATGTGGCCACATCACTCTCCTGTGTGATCTTTGCTTCAGCAACTGGAAAGCTTTATCTGCACCAGTTCAGACAGAAGAATCTTCTTTAAAAACAACAAATGCCAGATGGTGCACTGGGAATGCTGGAGTCCTCCATGGATGTAAAGGCTGGGGGACAACACATTGGACAGTCCCCTGTAGAAAGGAATCTGGGTGTTTTTAGTTGATGATAAATTCAATGAGAGTCAATAATGTGCCCAGGCAGCCAAAAGAGACAGCTGTATCCTGAGGTGCACTAAGCTCAGCATAGCTAACTGTTTGAAAGTGTTTGTCCCAGCCTTGTATGGCCTCACCTCAAGGACTGTGTGAGTTTGAGCTCCACAATTAAAAAAGGGTATAAAAATACTGGAATATTTCCTAAGGTGAGCAGCAAAGAGGGTGGAATGACTAGTGGGCATGACTTGCAGGAAGTGACTGAGGACGCTTGGTCTGTTTAACTTTGAAAAGAGGAGACTGAGAGGAAACTTCACTGCTGTCTACAACATCCTCATGAATGGGAGGAGAGATGGAGATATTGATCTCTTTGCTCCAGTGTCTGGTGACAGGACATGAAGAAATGCCTTAAAGTTTCACCAGGGGAAGTCCACATGAGACACATGTAAAAGAAGTCTTCATGGAGAATGTAGTCAAGTATAGGAAAAAGCTCCCCAAGGAAGTGGGGTACTTCCAGCTAGAAGCTAAAGATAATAGATCTATAAAAAACCCCATGCAAATGGTGTGGGGGAAAGGGCTTGGGGGATGAGAGAA
>WEIU01011318.1:308462-326274 GCA_013389925.1 Aegithalos caudatus | reverse complement strand
TCTGCAAACTTCAATTTCTACTAGCTTCTTTGCATCAGAATGTGTTCTTAATTACTTGGATCTGCTTCTGTTCCAGGTATTCATCTTGTCTGTCCTGGACCAATCTCAAAGCAGGAGTGTGTGGCTTTTTTACTGTATGTTTTTGTTCACCACCTAGCATAGTAAAATGTCATTTTTACCTGAGTCCTCTGAACTTTTTTGTATTACAGGTAGCAGGAGTTGCAGTGAGTAATAGAAAGCTCTGTTACCTTACCCATTCACTTCCATAGGAAAAATCTCATCCCTCAAGGCTGGAGTTGAGCCTGTGACAGATCTGCAAAGTATAAGTCTGAATCCATGTTTTCCATATTGTATTCCATCAGCTTGGCTCCAGGGTTTTGGTTATGGCCCATCTTTATTACTAAACCATTTTTCTTCCTTCCTCTGAAACATCCTTCCTACACCAAACAAGATTACCTGGGATAGTGAGTATAATTCACATTATTGCACATACTTTTTTCTGCTTTAATTTTATCTCCAAAAGATATTAAATCTACATTTATTAAATGGAGTTACTCTTCCAGCCTGCAGGCATCAGCCCAGTTTCTTGAAAGATGTAACAAAGAGGTCTATGATTAAAACCTTTTTTGGAAAACATGAACAAATGATAACCAGTTGTGATAGTTTTCCACATTTTTATAATATCTAAAAATATATTGAAATATCCAAA
This sequence comes from Aegithalos caudatus, assembly GCA_013389925.1. Classification (NCBI taxonomy): domain Eukaryota; kingdom Metazoa; phylum Chordata; class Aves; order Passeriformes; family Aegithalidae; genus Aegithalos; species Aegithalos caudatus. The sequence continues at coordinate 325,565 of WEIU01011318.1, read as the reverse complement.
AATGATCCTGTGATTTGATTTATTCACAAGTCCCCTGAAGTGTTTAATAAGTACAATATGGTACAACTAAAATCATGCTTATTACTACTATTAGCTTGGTAATTCTCCAGGATGAAATCATACTTTTTAGGTTATAAATATACATTTTTATTGTTGATTTTATGCTGCATTTTGAAATACTGCTTCTCTGCTTTCATATTTTCAGTGCTGTATTACAGTACTATAAATCAGCCCAGCAGTAAAGGAATTCTAATTGGTATCAGGTGATTTTTTTTAAAAAATAGAGAAAAAGTTAAACTTATATCCTTTTGAATGAAGATAAATTCCCTCAAAGCTCTTAAAAAATCAGATGTGTCTAGAATGATCTGATTTATCTTTTTCTGAAAGACTAATCAGATAGAAGAATGCACGGTGCACATCAAAGTTTTTGTATGAGCTCAAAATCATCATAAAAGATACCTCTAGATGTCTAACCAAGTACAGAGAATCTTTACCATGGTATTTTTTCATTCTCTGTCTATGCTGTTTCAATTTTCCCATCCTACTAACTATGCAAGCTTGAGCTTCTGTTCTGCCTCTTTCTTATTCAGGCATTTCATTGGTCTTTCAAAGAGAAGGAAAAACAACAGAAAAAACCCCACCCCAATGGCATCAGAGCAATATATTCCCAATGTCTCAGCACCTCTGTACTGCCAGCTTGATCCTTAAACCATTGATTCTTCCTGTGATGAACTTGCCTAAAAATAGTCTTTACATCCATCTGCACCTTGTCCAATGCAGCAGTCAGTCTAGCAAGTCACAATCACTCTGCATTTTGTGCCAAGTGCTGGCACTTATCCCAAAAAGTAGAACTCTGTGGGTGGGTGAGGAAAACAGCATTAAATTAATAGCTTTGGTATAAAATGCCAGAAAGCATACTGTATGTAGGATATTTCTAAACAAGATTATGGAGTTCCCTTTTTTTCCCCTAGAATTGCACAAAAGAATCCTTAGAAAACATAAGTTTTCAAGGGAGAAAGGTACAGATTATTATATAAATTTAATTCCTGTGTTTAATTCAGCTCTGGCTTTTACATTAATGTTTCTGAGTCCCTCCAAAAAGAGAAGCACTTTTAGGGTTTTAGAGCATTCAGAGGGCAGCCTCAGAGGTTGTGGTGGAATTCTGCAGTTTTTAGTTTGAGCTTTTGGGTAATGTGGTATATTTTCACAAGCCCTTAAATGTTCCTGGTATTTTTTCCTTTCCAGGGAAAGCAGAAATGCCACAATGCACTGCCTGGTGTTTCCAAGGGGAAAGAAATATGGAAAAGAAGTAGTCTTCCTACATTCCCAGACATCCCTGCACTCTTTAAATTAATGGTATTTGGGAGGAAAAGCCCTAATATTAATGGGATTAATTACTCAATACTGTGTACCATATGAAGTTTTTTTTAATTTTTCAGAATGACTGAATTACTCTGAATTCAGAAGCTGCTAAAAACCAGTAAGTTGACAGAGCAGCTCTGTCCTGAAGGCCAGAAGTAAGAATTTAAATAGATCCAAATAAAAATCATATTAAACAGATATTCAGCAGAAAGGCATCTCAGTAAAGATGAAACAAGCAGAAGACTATATATACACACCTTGTGCAGCTGTTCAGGGTCATATGAAAACCAGATGGAGGAAATCAAGAGGAAAATGAGGTTGAACAGGGACATATTTGGGAAGATAAAAGGTAGCACAGAAAGTCACGTTTGTTTGGGCCACAGAAAGTCTACAGCACTGAAATGACAAAATATTATATGATTTGGAGGTAAAATCTAACACCAACAGATTGGAAAGTATACATTTATACATCCCCTGGGCTTTTGATCTATGAAGGAGAGTGGATTCCTCTTGAAAGACAGTGGAAACAATTTGAGGTTCCTCTGCAGTGAATAGAAATATAAGCCTGGCATAAAAGGTCAGGATAGTGTGAAGGCTCTTGCTATTTCTGTGATGCTTAGGCAGTCATTAATAATCTCTGCTTAGTTTTCCAGTTGTAGGGAAAGATTGGTGTGATCTGGCTGTTGTCTCCTCTTCCCCTTGCAGATTGAAGGACTTCTTCAGGGAGACATCTCTCATCCCACCTTCAATTCTTTTTCCAGTAATGAGGGAGATATCTCTGGTCCCATCTTCAATTCTTTTTCCAGTAATGTAGTAACATAACAGTAATTTTGAACTAGAAAATACAAGATGTGGGGGTTTCTTCTCCTGGAATTACAGACATGGATCAAGGATTGCAGCAAGGTGAGCAGGCAAGCAGACTTTATTCACCTTTTAACCCACCTTGGATGCACTCCAAATCCCACTGGGGATGGCTGTCTCAATGGACAGGCTCTTGGCAGTGTGTAGCTGCATTCCCAGCAGAGCAGGAAAGTCACAGAATATCTCTACCCATGGCTGTTTACTAGCTATTGTGAGAGCATTTACTTGTTTTGGATGTTTATAAACTCTTGTTGGAACACAAGGCCTACACGGATTCATCTAAATCCTGATCTTTTTGATCTGGAAAACCTTCAGTAAATGAAAAAAAATCTATTTCATCTCTTGATTCAGAACATCATGTATAGTTTATAACCTTGAAACCCATAGCTTAGATTTAATGGTTATCATATAACATCTGTTTAATTTTAAAATTTATATGGAGGCTTTTTTGGAAATCCCATGGAGTTTTTCGACTTTCTGTCTTCTCTATGCACACAGAGGATGCAGAAAATTAATTTCCTGTGTAAAAATACAAGATGACAGAAGGTCCAAGGTTAAACCTATTTACAAAGAAAATCACTGCCAGTGTTTAGAAAATGCTGCTTTTATTTGAAATATTTGGAGGTGTACCTGGCTTCCCATGTCCTTGTGGTATTTAAGTATATAAGGCTTTCTGTCCAATAAACTGTAGTGAAACAACCTCCTCTGTATTGATTTTTCCCTGATGAATTGTGAACTGTCTACTCATTTGGTGATCCATTTGTTTTAATAAATAAGACAAACCTGTAGGAGTTTCTTATTTTCCCACCCCTCTGGTCTCTTGTGAAAAGTATTACCGTGCTGCAGAGTCCAGCTTTCAATTCAGAGACAAAACCAGATGTCACTGGCTGACATCTACTTCTCTGCTTTATAGCCAGGTTAGTTTACAGGAGGGTAGGAATGTGGTTCTCCTTTCCTATGAAAAATGAAAGGTGAGGAAACACAAAGCCTGGATGTGGCTGAAGACTGCAGCAAGGATCACAGTGACAGCAAAGCATGACCCTTGTTTCTTCCATTTTTACTGATGCAGAGTGAATCAGGACACAAAGATTTGTTATTCTAGAAGAGAGAATAAGAAAGAAAATGTTGCAGTAGGATATGAAATAAAGATGCTTGACTCCAGTCAGCAGGCAGAAGAGAATCAGAAGGCTTTGTTTACAATTCACCCAACCTTTTTAAAACATGCTGTGCTAAAAAAGCACATTATTGGTCCATAGGATTGACACCTCTTTCCATTGGTTAAGTAACAGGAACAACACCTGGGAGAGAGAGTTGTTATGGGAAAGGAATATTGTTTACTTGGAAATATTATGGGAAAAGGTAGTTATTTACACAAAGTTGTTTGGGAAAAGGAAAACTATTGCAAAGTTTCCCTTGGGAAGAGCTAGCAATTCTCAGGCTCAGAAATATCAGGCCCACAAGAAAAGATCTGTTGAAAAAAGCCATGAATTCATCACCTCAGTCCCATTTGGGGTGGGAATCATTAATTTCTTTTTCATAAAAGCTGGAGTGAAATGGATCAGGTTTTTATCCCATGTCAGTCAGTGTCCAGCCAATCTGTTGCAGTACAGAGAACCATGAAGGCAGCTGACGCCTTCACTCCCATCCCAGAAAAAGGAGGAAGGCTGAACAGAAATCCCTGTTATTTGCAGGACCACCTGGATGGCAGTGGGGAGGAGCAGCTCAGCACTTTGAATAAGGGTGGAAATACACAGGAGGTGGTACCCAGGCACCTGACAAGCACTGAGTGTGGTGGTTCTGTGCCCCACTCTCTGGGACATTATCACCATCCTACCCTGCTTCAGCTGGCAGGCTTTGGGCTCCCAAACCTTCTGCACCAATCCAGGAGGACAAGAGCTGCTGCCAACCCAGTTCTGCCAGGGACACATGGAACTTGGAGTGATAATTCCAGTTGAAAAACTTGAAAAAGTTGCAGTCCATGTCCATGAAGCAGATAAAAAATAGAAAAAGCAGCAGGAAGTATTGCACAATCCAAAGTTTGTCTGATCCTGTCTAGAGTGGGTGCTTCCTCTTTTTCAGGACACCTCTGGAGGCTCTGAAATCAATTGTTGTGCTGGATATTTCCTTTCTGACTGGCTCCCAAAAGAAAATTTCTAAACATGTTTTCATCCTAGATTAAAAAGGCTTTCAGAAGGTCTGGATTCCCTACAGCAGTATTTAAAAATATCTCTATTGGCAATTATATGACTGCTTATATTAAAATCTGCAGCACTGAAACCTGAAAGTAAACTGGAGACTGCTTTAGGAAAGCACAGGCCATGCTTGTATTAGGCACTAGCTGTGACTTTGCTCCTTCAGGGACTTTCTGAATGTCAAGGTACTGACTTTTCTTACTGATTCCTGTTCCAAACACTCTTAATTTTCAGGCTCAGTTTTCATTAATCTGCACTTCCTTCCTGGGCTTCAGCATTTAGACCATGTCCTTTCTAGCTGAGGCTCAACCATCAGCTTTTAAGTGGGCTGTAGACCCAGGAAGGTTACCAGCTGGCAAAGCAGTGACACTTTGGAATCAAATACCCTTGCAGAAAAACCAGTGAAGTTTCATTGCTCCAAATAATTATGCAGAGGTTAGCAAATACATGACTTTGCTGATGAAGTTCAAGACAAGTACAATGCAATTCCCTCAGGCATCACTTTTCTGACAGGGTGTTAAAAACAGTAAAAGCTTATTTTCATCAGTAAAAGAAGTTTTCACCATTTAATGTGAGTAGAATCTGTTGAGTTTAAAGGTGTTAGTTTTACAGCCCCCTTTTCTGGTTGGAACCACACTTTAATTTGAACTTATTCTAAATTGCTGGTTGTTTGATCTTCTCTTTTCTTTACAACTTCAGTCTTTAGGGAAGACCTAAGAATCTAATAAGGAGACTATATATAATGCAGATTAACTGTCCAAAACCTAAAGAAGTAGGCTAAGACAAGGCAAGCTGGCCAAGGGTAGGATTTGCTACTTTTCCTCTTCCCCACGTGTTTTCCCATTCTTTCAAACCCTGGGAACATTCTTAGCAATTCAGATTATTACTGATAGCAATAAATCATCTTAGCCTCTGCTATGGCCTGAAAGAAGAAGCAGTAAAATACTTCACAAAATAAAATGTACCTGAATTAGCTGAATCTTTGACAGAGGACAGCTTATCCACAGGGAAGGATAAAAGAGGTGTAAAAACTGGAAAACATTTTGTTGCAGACAAAAATAAAAAAGATGTCAGAGTAGCTTAAGCTGCAGACTGAGTAATGAAGGAAATCCAAAACTAATAGCACTCTATCCACCAACAGAAGTACAGGGCTGATGAGTTAAACATTTGTATTTAGACACTTTACTCCTCATTTCACTCTTTATCAGCCTGAGGAATCTCACTCTTTGTCTCTGAAATGGCTCAATGAAATAGTTCCTTTCTTAAATGAAAAGTGCACTGGCAAGAACCAAGCAGAACAACAGACAGGTCACCTGCTTTACAAAGCATTATTTGCTGGTTTGCCCTGTGGCATGTGCAGTTTTAAAGAATTATTAAGACTTTTCATGAAAAGAATGAAAGAAAAGATAAAGTTTCCTTCACTGTTTCTGTGGAATAGAAAATTAGAGCAAAATGTTGAAACGTTGAATGTGGTTTCTCATCTGGATAATATTAGCAAATATTTTTTTAATAATATACAGTATACTACAGATTTCTGACTGCTACTTATTTTCTTATACATATGTCTTCCTATTAATCACAAAATACAGTGCAATTTCTTTTTTTGGCTGATTTACCAACTATTAGAAACCTCTTTCTCAGATGATTTTTATATGCATTTGGGGTGGCTGTAAAATAAAATAGTAATTTTCTGGTTTGTGTGTAAGGAAGCTTTAGGTCATGTACTGTATTATATTACTAAGCTGTAATAGGTAGAAAATATAACATTGGCTTAGACAGAGAGAACACCAAAACTACATTTGAGTCTACCACATAGAGACATAATAGAAAATGGTCTAAATAGAAAATCTCTTTTGAGATGTCTGCAAGAATAATATTAGTGTTAAAGGGAAGGATCCTGGTAGAATTTATTGAAATCTGGATCTGTTAAAAAGCATGAAATTGTGGTGTTATTTTCTCCATCTTGGTAATACCAAAGGAACTATAAACACTTCCTCCAATGATCCATCTCTGCTTTTACTCTCTTTTCTCATTTCCATGTGTCTCAGTGTCATGTTCAAATGCACTGTGGACCAACACTTCCCACACAACAACTGCATAAAGTTTTCCAGTGTTTAAAAGCTTCTAGGTCTCCAGATAGCCCCTCCAAACCTACACCTGAAGAAGGAAAAGAACATGTGCTGTTCTACTTCCTCACAACAAGGAAGTCACTCCAAGTTTAGGGAATAAGAGAAAAGTATTCCAAGAATATGCCAGGCAGTCAAAACATTTTCTATTCAAAATTCCCTGTGGTCACAGAATGAGGGAAGGCTCCCCAGGAATTTTTTTGTGCACAGTGNTTTTTTTTTTTTCTTTTCAGTTTAGTGGGCCCCTGTAGAAAGATGTATCATATTCACTGCTGAGTTTCATATTTTGCAGTCTGCACGAATCATGTGAGGTGCAGCTTCCACTATGCCACTTGTTGTGAGGGCTCATTGTGGACCCTCTAATGAGCCTGCCATACTCCTCCAGCATGCACAGCACCCTCTTCTCAATCATGCCTTTCAAGAGATTAAGACTCAGTGATGCAATACAGCCCATGACACAAAGCCTCTTTTCAAACATAAAAGAGTCAATTGTTTTTACAACCTCTAAGCATGCACAATCTTTGCTTTACATGTCCATGCAATAAATGGCCTAAAAGTTTCATATCCTCCTTGCAATATGGAACTTGACCCTTGAAAATCCCTCATGACAATTCAACTAGTTGAACGGAAATCTTTTCCCAATACCCTAAGGATTCTGGCAAAATATTTGTACTATTTCCATGTATACATGCTCCACTACACAGCCCTCCTTGCATATTACAAAAACTAACTACATTTTTGAAGCTATGGATATTCTGCCCTGTCCATAAATTATTTCAGCTGCCTCCTGACTCCTCAGATTAATTTTTTTTTTTACTCACAGATCCTTCTGGCAGGAGCTACATTTCAGAGTGTAGCCAAAAGCTCTCTTCTTAGGCCAGCACTCACAGTATTAATGTAAATGTCAAGGGATGGGAGACACAAAGAAAGTGACCTTTGTGGGCAGTGGGAAGTGCTCAGAGATTTCTGCTCCCACTGATCCCAGGTTGCACTTTTAGAGCATGGGGCTGCTAAGCTGGTGGAGCATCAGGGCACAGAACTTGGCCAGGGGCAGGGAGAACATCTGCACATTCGGCAGCCCTGGTGGAGAAATCTTAACAATTCTTAATTGGAGAAATCTTAACAGTCTTGTGTATTTCAGACCTGTCTTTCAGTCCCTCAAGATCACTTTGAATTCTCATCTTGTCCTCTGGCAACTTGTCTTGCTCAGCTTTCCATTGTTCATGAATTGTTAGAGGAATAGTTCCCAAATTGTTAGAGAAAGTATTGGAAGTACCTCCAGTTCAGCCAGGAGAGATGCAAGGCTTCTGGGGAAAAATAATCCTCTGCATCAAAAGGTGATGTGCAGGCCCTTGCAGAGACAGCAAAAGGGCTGAAGGTCGTACCTTCAGTGCACAAGCAGTGCTTTTGTCAAAAAGAACCAGTTACAGGGGAAAAAAAAATTCAACTGCCCTACTGAAATGGATAATCAAGAGTATAATCTACTGGATGCACAAATAAATTCTTCTATTTGATGTGGCTTTGGTAAGTCTGTAGTGCAAGAGAGGCTTGGCCCCTCCTTCAAGGAGTCATGAGAATGACTAGAATAAAATTATATTCATGGAAAAGCTGAAGTGTTTTGCTGTTTGTCTTGGAGAAGGGAAGACCAAGGAGATGCAGTAGTAAGAGTCTTAAGATGAATTGAGAATGCCAGCAAAAATGAAGGAAAGAAAGAAAGTCTTCCCTGTGTCCGGTAAGATTTTAAAGATGAATTATCCTCATTATCAGCAAGAAAGAATGAAGTTAAATGTTAGAAGTTTTTAATGCCAATAGCAAAAAAAATGTTGGGATTTTTTTGCCATGGAGAATGAGTTATATCCAATTGGGGAGCTTGCTAAGGACAGAGTAGACATCCATCTGCAAAAAAAAAGAGATATTGGCAAAGTTATGCTGGGCTGGGATATGGGAGTGAGCTAGATGACCCCTTTGAGCTGTGCTGCCCTGGACTTCTACAAGGAATCCATCTCCTATCCCTAGTGAAATCTCCTGTGATGTAGATGTTTTAGTGAATGTCCCCACCCACCTTGCAATCCCTGATTTCAGAGCACAGATTATTCCTTGCTGACCACCCCACTGGCCCTAAAGAAAAGCCCATATTTCCACAGTGCTGCAGACCTCTCTGACATCATGTCAGGGATAAATGTGGGCTGAGGGGGAGTCGGGAGCTGGTTTCACACTTGATCTGACCATGCCAGCCCACCACACAACCCCAGCCCAACGCCTCCCATTCCCAGAACCAAGCTGTCCCAAGACAGCAAATTCCTGTGGAACAAACTGTCAAGGTAGGTTAAAAAAAAAAAAAAACAAAACAGCAGAGCAGAGGTGAGAGAGGGGGAGTCAGTGCCAGCTGCAAGAGAAACCTTGAGGAGAAGCAGCTGCTCCTCTGATGACACCTCAGAAGTCAAGTGTGTGGCACTGTCATCTCTCATCCTCACCCTGCATGCCAGCAGACATTTGGAAGCTTTTTTACTCCCAGTAGTTGTTTTTTTTTTTTTCACTGTCCCATTCTTCTTTCCGCTGTCCCATGCTTTCCACTGCACGTGTACTCAGTCTTTCCTTCTGCTACCAGCCACAGGAAAACTGCCTTCTTGGATTTCTAGGGGTTTTTTTACATTGCTCGGTTGTTTTAATATAAAACCACAGCTCCTCTTGTTAGTGAATGCTAGCATTTCAAACTGTAATATAATGTGCCGTAAACGACATTCCATGCCATAAAATGTTGCAGAAAGATATACTTTTACTCCTAAAAGCAGTGGCTGGATTCTGCTGAACTGAATTTAGTGGAGATTCAATCAAAATTGAGACGAAAGAAAAGAACAAGATTCCAGGTTCACTGCAGAGTTCACTTGCAGTTTTTCCTGTCCCCGACAATAAGAGGATTACCTTAAATCAAGAGCATCAGTGTCAATGAGAACCAGAAAACTTAATACATAGAAGGACAAGGAGATCAAAGCTTAGCACCTGGAGAATACCACATGCTCTAGATTAATAAAACAATACACTCTGTTACATANGTAGGTTAAAAAAAAAAAAAAACAAAACAGCAGAGCAGAGGTGAGAGAGGGGGAGTCAGTGCCAGCTGCAAGAGAAACCTTGAGGAGAAGCAGCTGCTCCTCTGATGACACCTCAGAAGTCAAGTGTGTGGCACTGTCATCTCTCATCCTCACCCTGCATGCCAGCAGACATTTGGAAGCTTTTTTACTCCCAGTAGTTGTTTTTTTTTTTCACTGTCCCATTCTTCTTTCCGCTGTCCCATGCTTTCCACTGCACGTGTACTCAGTCTTTCCTTCTGCTACCAGCCACAGGAAAACTGCCTTCTTGGATTTCTAGGGGTTTTTTTACATTGCTCGGTTGTTTTAATATAAAACCACAGCTCCTCTTGTTAGTGAATGCTAGCATTTCAAACTGTAATATAATGTGCCGTAAACGACATTCCATGCCATAAAATGTTGCAGAAAGATATACTTTTACTCCTAAAAGCAGTGGCTGGATTCTGCTGAACTGAATTTAGTGGAGATTCAATCAAAATTGAGACGAAAGAAAAGAACAAGATTCCAGGTTCACTGCAGAGTTCACTTGCAGTTTTTCCTGTCCCCGACAATAAGAGGATTACCTTAAATCAAGAGCATCAGTGTCAATGAGAACCAGAAAACTTAATACATAGAAGGACAAGGAGATCAAAGCTTAGCACCTGGAGAATACCACATGCTCTAGATTAATAAAACAATACACTCTGTTACATAAATCTTGAGCAAGGTTATTCATGGACAAACATACAAAAAAGAAATTACTGTAGAGCTCAGATAACAGATATTTAATACTGGTGCTCTATCAGAGAATATCCTCTCATGTTATAGGGGTGTTGACATAGAGCAGTGAGACATTATTTTGTTTTAAACACTTTTAGTCTAAACTTGACATTACCGTTTTTGGACCTGGATACTGCACATCTGCAAGTCAGCGGAAATACCAAAATCTTGCATGCTCCTTTGATTGTTACATTTAAGGTATCATATATGCTACCAGCTCAGCTGCTGCAAGGCATTAAAGTCCATTACTCCAAGCTTGTAAAGTACTTTGGAAATACTATAGACAAGGATTAGAGAAGATGAGTATTCCACATGGCTTCAGAAGGGATGATAAACAGAGGGCAAAAGCTCTGTAGTTAAAGTGATATATTGATTGCATGTGGGGAGCACTAGCAAGAGATCCCTTCTGATGAGCATTTTGTTGAGTGGTTTTGAAATTATATGCTTTTATCAAGCAGTTATGTTTCTAAAATCAACTTTGTTTACAGTGCCATAACCTAAGAGCTACTGATAGACATAAAGTCAGCAAACTCAAGGAGTCTGAACTTGAAGCACACCTTAGTTTTGGACCTCTGTGGTGAGTGATTTGGAAGTGTTTTGAAGAGAGGAGAAGTTTAGAGGGAAGATAATCCAAAAAAGTTTCACAAAGAAATATTATAATCAGCCTAAAAAATCATAATGTCCTTTATATGTTATCTAATCATAATCATTAAGTGGTCCTTTGGTTTATAAGTTTGGTTTATCAATGAGGAGGCATTTTTTCCCATAGATATGAAAATGCCATCCAAACACCAGGTATGTGGCATTGTGACCTACAGATATCACAGAGAGCCACTCATCTGTGTAACATAACCATTGCAGGAGAAAAGAAACTTTTTAATCTAGGAAAACATAACAGGACAGAAAAAAAACAGAAATAAAGGTCAACTTCTCCAGCATCCAGAGTGATCCAAGAAAGCTGCCACCCTGAAAGCAGTACTTCTGTGCTAGGAAAATCTTCTCCTTTCAACATGTAAGGTTCAAGCTTCACATGGCATTCAGGGCCTCTGCCAATTTTGCTAATTTCCATTTGCTGAAGGCCAGCAAATTCCCCTGCTATAATCAGGTTTAGTGTCCACATGGCTACTATGGAAAAAAGTAAGTCTTGAGATCCAGTCCAGGGATAGTCATAAAGGCTGACAATATGTCAGTGCAGAAGTTCACACGACATAGATTCTGAACAAACTTATTTCCAAACACCAGCAAAAAGAAACAATTAATCCCAAACAATTAATCATCAATACATCAATTAAATGTGCATCTAAGGAAATGGTTTAGCTGTGTGTTGTAGTTTAAACCCAGCCAGCAATCAAGTACCACGCAACTATTCACTCAATCCTCCACCAGCAAGACTGGGGAGAGAATCAGATGTATGAAAGATGGAAAACTCATGGGCTGGGATAAAAAACAGTTTAATAGGGAAAGTAAAGGCAAGAAAAGCACAATAAGGAATAAATTCAGTGCTTCCCATGAGCAGGCAGGTGTTCAGCCATCTCCAGGAGAGCAGGGCCCCATCATGCACAGTGGTTACTTGGGAAGGCAAATGTCATCACCACAAATGTCATCACCACAAATGTCTCCCCCCCTTTCCTGCTTCTTTTCCCCACTTTGCACACTGAGTTGATGCTAAATGGTCTGGAATATCCCTTTGGTCAGTTGGGGTCACCTGTCCTGGCTCTATCTCCTCCCAAGCAGCCCCAGTCTCTCCCCAGTGTGGCAGAACCAAAAGCAGAAAAAGCCTTGGCTCTGTGCAAGCCCAGCCCAGCAGTGACAAAAACATCTCTGTATTTGTCCCTGAGTTCAGCACAAATCCAAAACAGAGCCCATGCCAGCCACTGTGAGGAAAATTAACTCTATCTCAGACCAAACCAGCACACAGTGGAAGCAAGCTAAGGTGGTGTAAAGTTACCACTGTTTCTTCAGTGCTCTTTAGTACTGTTATTTTACATGTGTAAACCTGGCCATGGTTTGTCTTTACTAATTTGACACAAAAGACTCAAGAAGATTGTAAGCTGAGGTTGAACTAAGTGACCTCCTGAGATCCCTTCCCATCTGGTTTTTCCTGTGATCCTGTGGTCTCACTATGAGTTATTTCTGTTAGAAGGAGACGGAGAATTAGTAGGACAGGAGCAAATGTTGATTCAGTGACAAAAAAAAATTGAACCGAAATTAGAAAGCAACAGGACTCTCAGGGGAGGGTCAGAGTTGGTGAACAGAAGACAGTAAGTGACAAGCATGGAAAGGTCTCAGACCTGGAGAGCTCTCCAAAACAGTGCTCATGGCATGGATATCTTCTCATAAGCATGGATGCCAAAGCTATGATGGGACAGGGCAGGAGCAGAGGGAACACCAGAGCTGCCATACATACCCAACACTCCTTCTCCCTTAGGCTGGAGCTGGTTCTGACACCAAATCAAACCCCATCTCCCTCTGCTACCAGCCAACATTCCCCACCAAGCAGTGGCTGGGTTTTACTGTTCCACCTCCAAGTTTGAGTGGCAATTGTTTGATCAATGGAGCAAGGCTTTTGATCTACTTAGTGACATAATTTATAGCTTGGTGTTGGAAACAGGGATCTGCCACTGGCAGGTTGCTACCCAGACCCTCTCATAAACCTGTTTTGTGCTGGACTTGGTTTACCTCTACTTCAATTGCATTTTATATAGTACTGTGAATTCAGATGGACATAGTCAGAGTTAATTAATGTCAGTTACACTGCTGAATCCTTCTAATGTAAAATAAGGAGTGGCTGTAAATTAAAGGTACAATAACAAATAGCTCCACAATCTTTAGATAGTTCCACTTCAGTAAAGCTGCAGGGGAAATGTAGGAATGATAATAAATACATCATTAACATTAAAGAGCCATAAAATAGCCACATATAGATCCAATAAAACATAATATAGAAATAATTCAAGCTGGGCTAGAAAGAAAATACCACCAACTACTGAAGGCTTTTGCAGTACCTTGGGATCCCAGGAAAAGGGGTTGATATCACAGCTGTGTTGTGTGGTTTTATTGGGCCTGACTTTTCTTGAAGGTCATTCTGCCACAGTATTTTTTAAAGTCCTTTGAGTAGCCATGTATCAAACTTCATTTTCTTTTATAACTGAAATGGTCCACTGGAATTCTTTGATATTACCAGATCTGTTTTGAGACCAAAAAGAACTTTATATCTAAGAGAAATAGATTGCAGCATTTAGAGCTGAAATGACACTGACAGAACATTTCCCTCCTCTTTAAGTTATGTTTACTATATTTACAACTTCAAAATCTCAGAGGTCCACTTGAGTTTTGGGATAAGTATATTTTATGTCAAAAAGACTCCATGCCAGAAAGCTCCAAATATCAGAGAAGTCTCAGTTCAGCATTCTGACAGTATTGCAAAAATATGCCTTTCACTAAGGGTGAGCGTGTCAAAGTCTTAGAATTAGTTTTCTCAATCATTATAATGAACAGGCAGAAGAGCCACACAGATCAGAATGACTTTTCCATAAGCCTTTGGTAGATTTATAACCATGGCCAAGGCTTCTCCATGCAGGGCTTTTGCTTAGTAAATTTTCCCAGCCTTTCAGCTCCTGTTAGGATATTCTGGGTGCAGCTCAGGAGGGGCAGGGGTGCAAACCTGCCCCCAGACTCTCAGCGTTCTGAAAGGATGGGGCTGCCAGCTGCTGAGACCTGACCCCCTGAGGGCTCTTCTGGTGTCTTGTGGGTTGCAATGCAAGATGGTTTTATTCCCATCTGTTGAAACTGGTTAAAGAGGTGTTTTTCTTCATCTCATAATTCCAGGGGGAAGGGGGCAGGTGCCTTCTGTTCATGGCCCAGCTGTTAAACCCAGGTGGGGCAGGGTTCCTTGTCTCTTCCAGGACCCATCCTCCCTCCAGGGGATATCTGCTGTTCATGGGCCATCCAGGCTCACTGCATGGCTGATACAATTCCATCATCCCATTGGGAGAGGCTCCACCTAGGGGGAGGAGCCAAGCATTCTTACCTGGATAAAATCTGGGATTCAGAACACCAGGACAGCCTGTTTGCACTGGATTCCCAGGGGAAGACTGGGGCCATCTCACCACCACTGGACCCTTCCACAGAATCATCTCTGTTCCAACAGAACCACATCTGTCACTCCAGGAGGACTTAACTGGACTTCTCCCAGCACCTTGACTAACAGGGTGTCAGGTCATGTTCTGACAGTGTTTTTCTGTTTTGTTCATTTGCTTTTTTTTGTACTACTACATTTTTAATATTCCTATTAAAGAATTGTTATTCCTATTCCCATATCTTTGCCTGAAAACCCCTTAATTTCAAAAATTATAATAATTCAGAGGGAGGGAGTTTACATTCTCCATTCTGAGGGAAGCTCTGGCTTTTCCCTGGCAGACACCTGTCTTTCCAAACTGAGACATCTGGTTTTCCAGGGTTGGCACAGCTCTGAGTCACCTTCCTCTCATTGGTGTGCTGGTGACTGCAGGCTGACATGGGGGGAACAAAAGCACACAACCCAGGTCCCTTTCCTGTGCTCACCACCATCACAGAGGGTCCCTGACCCATGGTGGGGGCAAATGCAGAGCCCTTTACATTCCTCCCACCCATTGTCCTGCCCAAAGCACAGGCTCTGATGCTCTCAGAAGCCTCCTTAACCATTGCACAGTTCAGACATAATCACCTCCAACTGTTGCTCATGTGAACCTCAGTGGTTTCAAAGTATTTGTGGTATGGGTGAGATTCTTTACTTATTTCCACAAAGGAAATCAAAGATATTTCTAAGCACTTCTATTCAGACAAAATAGACTTCACAGTTGTCAACAGCTGTCTCCCAAATTAGTTTAGAGCTACCACACTCTAAAAGTCCACAGTCTTCTGGATCCTGCATGACAGAGGAGGCTACTAATCTTAAGCTTTGCATTTATTTTATGTAAAGGCAATAATGTGGTAGCCATTTTAGAAAATTCATCAAGTATTATGAGATGTTTGGGGTGAAATGTACTCAGAGACTTTATTATGCCAGAGGAAGAAAGCAACTAAGGTATAGAAAAACATAATCCTTTTTAAAATATTATTCCTGGGAATACTTTTATCACCAAATGTTCAGCTTCAAATTGAATTATGTATTTTCATCACAGGTCTACATTCCTGCGTCCTTGTTCTAAAATGAAATTGTTTATACAGACAAAAAATAGTTGATCTTATGGCATGGCAGGGAAAAAAAATATACTTTACTTCTGACTTTTCTCAATACATTCTCTCCTAAGCTAACCTCCCATAGCTGGCACATAAAGCTCTATTTAGTGTGGGGCATGAAGTGTAGCACATCCAATGCCTTACCTTCACAACACAAGTATTGGCAGATATGGTGTACAGCACAGATTCTCCCAAGGAATAAAACTGAATTAGTATTGGTCTAGTAGTGGCCTATGTCAGGCATAACAAGAGACTGTCATCATTTAGACTGTCATCATTTAGACTGTCAGCCTTAGAGGCATCCCAGCTTCCAGACTGGAAAAATGTCACATGTGTAAGGGGACTTCAAATCAGGCTGCAAACTTCCACCAAAATCTCTGCTATCACATTTATTGTTCCCTGTCTTAGCCTCTTCACATGCAAAGGGAAGGGAGTGGAATGAAGGAGTTACAGGCACTAAAGAGAAAGAAATTTCTTGCAAAATGGGGCTTGCATGAAGAAGTCTGTTGGGAGCCAAGGAGTTCAAATCTGCACGTGTGAGTGGTCAGAAGACACACTTGTTCTGCAGTAGCGGGGAGCAGCTGTGCTAAACAGCACCTCCTGTCATAATGCCAGTGAATGAAGCACTCAACACAGCTGGAAAAACTGACATTTTACTGATAATTCAAGAGAAAGCTTTGTTTTCAGTTAGAAAAGTATTGTTGCTTCCTAAAGAACATGGCCAGAAATATTAATTCTTTTAAAAGTTGAGTGTTGCTGGAGAGTTGAGTCCCTCCTGGAGCATCAGAAGCATTTCAGAGGTTCTTACCTGAGCCTCGAGTGTTTAAGCAACTCTTAGGCATGGTTACTATGAATATACGACTTATATTGTCACTTCCAGCAGGTCCAGGTGTTCACTGGGTCATATACTCCAGCTAGGGGTTCTTTCCAGCCAGGTTTTGCTGGCTTCCATTAGGTGATGCACAACTTGAGCCAAGTCTTGTGCATGTTTTAACAATGCTCATGTTTAACAGCGGCGGTTTATGGCAGCCCGTGCACGCTGTGAACTTAGTGCATTAGAAACCAAAATAGAACTAAACCAAACATCTAGATTTGATCCAAACCTCGCAGTGGGAACCGTCCCATGTTACAGTCTGGGGAAANNNNATATGAAAAAAAAAAAAAAAAAAAAAAAAAAAAAAAAAAAAAAAAAAAAAAAAAAAAAAAAAAAAAAACCCAACAACTTATTTATGCACACTTCTGAACTTTCAAAATGCTCGTTAAAAAAACCTGAGTCCAAACTTTGCAGCTTGCATCCGTGTCAACTGAGACAGAGTCTGGACTTGAAATGAAGCACATGAAAGAGCACAGATCTGCACCATTACTCACCATGATTTCCTTAGATGGTTTGAAGCATTGCAACACAGGAAATTCACTGTAATTTGTTCAGTGATTTTTGTCCACCCAGCAAAATTCAGCTTTATGAGCCATTTCTGTAGGGAAAAAGAAAAATTA
>WEIU01011318.1:279937-299196 GCA_013389925.1 Aegithalos caudatus | reverse complement strand
AGCCCATGGAGATCCATGGGGAATGCAGGGATCCACCTGCAGCCCATGGAGGAGCCCATGCTGGAGCAGATGGATTCCTGAGAGGAGGCTGTGACCCTGTGGGAGATCCATGGAGACAGGGGCCCTGCTCCCAGGCTGGAGCAGCCTGTCCCTGCAGGACTGCACCCCATGGAGCAGTTTGGGGAGGGCTGGGTGTGGGATGGACTCACACTGGGGAAGTCCATGGAGTTCTGTGTCCCATGGGAGGAACCCACAGTGCAGCAGGGGCAGGACTCCTCTCCCTGAGCTCTGGAGAAACCACAGGTCATGAACTGACCTTAACCCCCATTCCCTCTCTCCTTGTGCTCTGGAGTAGGAGGTGGAGCTGGAAAGGAGGGAGGGGTGGGGGGAAGGTGTTTCCTTATGATCTTGCTCTGATTTTGCTAGTAACAAATTAAATTCATATCTCTAATTACAGCCTGTTTTGCCCATGATGGCATTTGATGAGGGATCTCTCCCTGTCCTTATCTCAATCCATTGATAAATGGAAGCATTTGTTAAATTTTCTCTCCCCTGTCCTGCTGTAGAAGGGAGAGAGTGGATGCCTGGTGTCTGGCCAGGGTCAAGTCACCACACATCATTTGTAGCATGTTTTCTGTATCACACTTGAACGTAATCACCCTCTGATTGCCTGAGAGAGGCAGCTTTATTTACTGTTACAACTCTTCAGTTGAGAAGAAAATTTCAAGGTGTGTGTCTTTCAAGGGAAGTCAAATATCAAAGCAACCTGACCACATCAACCCTTCATTCACCCTTTTCAGTATATTGTGAATACTCTCCTAACTCCTGAAGTGGTTTTATCCCCTGATAAAAATATTTCATCTTTTTCCCCATGCCAGTGCACAATCACAAAATCATAAGACGTAGCACAGTTACAGTTTGATGTGACATGGCATAGTGTTTCTTGGAAGGAACTGGTTAGTGCCTTTGCCTTGGGTAAGCCACATCAGCTGGAGTAGCAGCTGCCAGAAGCATTTCTCCTTTTTGTGCACAGTAGTATCACCTGGTGTGTCCCAGGGCACTGGGTCAGTGCAGGGATGTTCCTGGTCCACTTACTCCAGCCATAACTACCTCTCACTATGTCAGACTTGCTCAAAAGTCACCTCTTTTACTGTCACACAGACCAAGTGTGACAGGGGACAGATGAGGACTTAGCAGAGTTAAGATTCCCTCTTGCTCTCCTCTGTCCCCTTTTCAGGTACTTCTGTCCAAGGTGTGCACATCTCATACTATGTCCCCAAACCAGGATATATCCTTTCAATTGTGCCATAAACTAATATCCCATATGCCTTTCATTACCAAAAGTAGGCCTTACAGTTTAGAGGGATTAACCAGATGATTACAGCTCTCCCCAGGTCTAGTTCTCTCCCAATATTACGTGTTGAATGGAGGTTGTATTTTTTTCTGTGTTTGTACAGATGTATTCTGTACAGTCTAATATTAGATTAAATTGTAAGTGATATATATATTATGGTTTTGTGCTGGTAATAGTAAATCCAGGATCACCCGCAGAAAATCAGGGCATTCTGCTTTTGGCAATACCCATGCTACAAAAGAAAGAGAGAAACCCCAGAAAATTATATCATACGTCTACTTAAACATGTGACAGCATTGGTGGCAAAAACCCACATTCTTGCACTTCTGTATCTGCCTACACACCTAGCTTTCAGTTATTTCTATTGTTGTGTAGGAGTACAGAGATACATTTGTAATAAAACAAGTTCTTTTAAATTTTCTGAGCATGTGTGCCTCTGCAAGTAAACATAGGGAGGCTCCTTTACTTTTCATCTTTGCATACTAATCTGTTTTACAAATGTTTTAAACACAGCATGGCAACCCTTGCTGATAAATTCACGGAAAAAATATGACCTGTGGACAATGACTAATGTCTGTCTCATGCATTTCTGCCCTGTATTCTGTCATACACTTGGGGGGATAAATTATCATATGGATTAAGTTAGTAACACTCATCCTCACATTTTCAGGGAGTGCTTCCCCTTAAATCATATCTCTTTGGACCCTGACAGGCTTTCACACCTAGTCTTATTTCATGCTGGAACTTCCCAGGGACACATTAGTTGTGCTTCACAAATCACCATGTTTGCTAGTGAATGAAACACCCTAAGCAAGCATTAGTGAAATATTTGAAGGAACTGGGAGCATTTTACATTTTTGTTGGTGCTGAGGTAAAGGGTCTATCTCCTTGAAGCTTCTACCATATGTTTTGTTCTTAAAGCAAGTATCTTAATAAGGTAGTCACAGAAGATTCTGATTAGTGCAAGATTCTCATGATATCTTTATCTCATAGTATCTTTCCTCTATGGTTTTCTGCAGGTTGTTTTTTTGTTGGGTTTTTTTGTTGTTTTTTGTTTTTGTTTTTTGTTTTTGTTTTTGTTTTTTGTTTTGTTTTTGTTTTGGTTTTGGTTTTGGTTTTGGTTTTGGTTTTGGTTTTTGTTTTTGTTTTTGTTTTTGTTTTTGGTTTTTGTTTTTGTTTTTGTTTTTGTTTTTGTTTGGTTTTTTGTTTTTTTTCCTAAGGGGTACTTATTAGGGATCTTACAAGGGGGTTTTAAACTTTTTTTTTTAACTAAAAACGTATCTCTTCTGTCCAGTTTAAAATATTTCTCTCATTAAAAAAAGAGAAAAATACATAAGCAGCAAGTGTCTCTCATACATACATAGACTATAACTTGCCTGATATCAAAGATCAGACATGTATGATTGTATCTAAATGGGGTAAACTGAATGCCTTCTGTGAAAGAGGCTTTTGTGGATCAAAGTATGACATTTTTAATCTGGAAATTAACTTTGAAATAAACTCTCTAACCAAAAGAAAATCAAAAACAGAGGTCTCAGATACAATAGAGTCTTCTGCAGAAAGGCATGACAAGTTATTTCCCGTCAGATAGGTTACTACCATTCCAGTGGCCATGATTTTCAAAACCCTTTTGAGAATTTTTGGCTGTAATTTTGTGGGCCTTCAAAGAGCTGAGTGCATCCAGCCCAACTGCTGTCCTTGTAACACAGCTAGGATAAATCCAGGCAGCACCAGTAAGCAGGTATTCAAACTAAAGTTATCAGGTTAATAACCCAGTAGAATATGAGGCAGGAGCCAGACTGAAGCTAGAGGAAAAATGAAATTGATAAATGAAGTTAGCAAATTTGGCCAGGAGCCCATTTATTCCAACTCATTGTGGTGGATTTTCAAGAATCCTTGGCTCCTGAAATCTTCAGAGGCAGTGCATGTCCATGGTGTTCTAGTAAGAACAAACATGAATCTTGTGTCCCATGAACCATTTATTGGGTACTTAATTGCAGCATCCTACCGTATGGCAGAGCACCATGATGTAAGGAAATGCCATATAGCCACATCATAACAGGATAATCCAAACCAATTTCAGCTAATTTTGCCAGTTTCTTCTACAGTTTCTAAACTGTCTGTGTGCAATGTGGTGAGGTTTTCAGAGGATTGCAGCCCATGCTCTTTAGTGCAACAAGTTATGTCAGCTGGCTGTTGATACAAACTTCCTACACAAGGGCACGAGGTCTTCCAAGCTACTTCTTTTCTTGGAGGAGAAAGATAAATACCTCAAGAGGGCAGTAAATCTCACCTGAAGACAGGCAAACTCTGGAGCTGCTTATCTACTAACCATGAAGGCAGAGTGGACTACTGGCTTACATCAGAGGGCTAGGTTGCAGACAGCTAAACATGAAATAAATTTGGCCTCTGTCCCATTGTGCACCCATTAATACAGTAGGGACAAAGGGGTGAGTGTTCACACCCTGGCTTCTGCACCCAAGCAAAGACAGCTTGAAGGCAGACAATGATTCAACTTTGCAAGGAAGCCAGTTCTCAACATTTTCTTGTGGAATTATTGTGTCTCTGAAGGGAATCACATAACCCAGCTAAAAGGAAACTGTATAAAAACAGAGAGCTGTATCTCTGGTTTGCACAGATAAATAAGCTGTCTGCTTTTTAGAAAGGGCTCAGATAGATGAATTTTAGCAATTAAAATGCTCTCATTTGGTGTCAACTACCTTCCCTGCACTAGGTAAACAATAATGCCCTTCAGACATATGGGCATCTTTAATTTTAGTTTTATTTATTTAAATAGGAGTGCTCACATGCCTAAAACTAAATCTGTGAGCTAGGAGGCTCACATAGCATGGAGTTAAACTGGGAAAGCAAGAGAGACAGGTAACCAGCTCAGTAAAACAAATGACAAAGAAGAGAGAACAAATCAGTGCCACTTCATCAAGAAATCTGGAAGTTGCAGAAATATGCTTTGGACTGTTTGGAGTGTAAACTGCATGGTCATTGTAAGCTAGCACACAGGGTAGCTTTCTGTCTACCCTTAAACACGTTCTTTGTCACCGTAACAAAAGCCACAGCTGTAAGCAGTTTATGCTGCAATTGCTTGTTCAACAGCCTTTGGAATAAAAGTAAGATGAGTCCTCCTTTGTTGCCTCAACAGCCTTCACCTCTGCTACAAAAATGCTCTTTAACTGGCTGCAGACGGGCTTCTTCACAAGTGTTTCTAATTCAGCTAAACATCTTGATAGGAAGTGTCATAAATTACATGTATGAGACTGTCAGTAGAATTTTCAACAGAAGTAACATGAGTTCATATTGAAATAAAATGAGAACCTTGGACAAATTTCTGAGCCTATAAATGTTCAACTTCACCTACAATCCCACTCACAAAGACATTTGGGAAAACTTTGATGATCCCAGCAAACGTGTGATTGGTGAGAGAGGGAGACTCTCAGACTGCAATTTCCCTAAATCTTGCACTGTAATCTTCCTGCACTTTCCACAAGTGATTCCATTTACGCTTTTCAGAAGTGATAAAATGTATCACATATGAGCTATTGTGTCCATTTCCTGAATACTCATCTCAGGCCGGAAAAAAAAATTCTCCTTGCACTTTGATATTTATTTCCAGGTGTGCTTATTTCTCTGGTAGGCATTTTGAGATCTGGGTGCTGAAAAGATGCATGCATGTACTTAATGTTATATATGTGAGTACCACCATTGATCTCAGCAGGGCTACCCTCCATCTGAAGTCACTGAGACTACTCATGTCTGAAATTGGGCAAGTAAATTAAACCCTTTCAAGATCAGGGTTAGAGCAGACAGTTTTTCCTCTTAATAGTGGTGAATTTGAAAAAAAAATCTGATTTTCAGAGTTAGTTATTTATTTTCTTGATGCTTCTGTTATCAAGAAAACTATTCTGCTCTGTTTTTCCTGCAGTTGTAATTGACATTTTTGTAAAACCCAGTTCTTGTTTTAACTGCAGATTATGTTAACTTTGAAGTATTGCATGCTACCATGTAGCCACATTTTATAAGTGTTGATTGGTTTCCCAAGAAGTTAAGTATGCCTACTGCATGTGGTTCTTTTCTATTTTATGGGATTCATATGCCACACTACTCACTTTTATGCCTCTGGTTCTTCGTTAAGGAGTGTGATTAACATCTATCATTGTCAAATTTGCATTGAAATAGAAACCATTGCTTTGAAGCATCATGGATTTGAACTCCATGTTCTGGAACTGATGTGATTCTGCACACACCACTCATCCTAACACGGTTTCAGGTTAAGGCCAGTTGCTGCATATCTATAACTCACAGTTCTATCCACCCTTTTAACCTCTTTGGAGTGCACCTTCAAATCTCTGCTATTGTGCTTCGTCTCGTTGGTCAGCTAAGCATCCTCAGTAAAGTACAGCCAGACTTAAGAAAATGCTGTTTTTCCTTCCCATAACATCAGCAATAAATATAAAAACAACTAGGCAATTTCAGTCAAAGTAGAGCTTATATTAAAGAGAAGGAAAAGGTTTAAGAAAAAGGAGGTTATAAATGAACAAAAATCTGTACTCCTGTCCGAACAAAAATCTGTATTTGTGTCCACCTTAAAATAAGATGGGGTACCCAAGGAAAAGCCTGGTTTTTTCACACTGCAAAGAAATGCAAGGAGCAGTTCCACAATAGTCCTATGGATGGAATGGGATGTTTTTGCTGTCTGTTGTGCTTTCCACACGTTCATATCCTCACATTTGGTTATAGACAAAGAAGCAGGGTTTCCCCAAATATCAGCTCATGTGGTGCAACTTACACTTCTGAAGTGTTTAACTTGAGGATGTCCTAACTCTACTATACATTGAGTAAGGTTTTTTGTTCATTTTACCAACAATCACCAATTAAGTACACATATTCAATCAGCAATCACTTCATAACCCAAACACAGGTCAATAGTAAAAAACTAAGCAACAATATCCAAATATATGTGTAAATCTGTACATTTATATATATCATTTTGTGCATTCTAACACTAATTCTTATTTCCTACACTTTCCCTCTAGCCAGGAGTTTCCTTTCTCGTGTTCACAGAGAAAATTATATCAACTGCGTAATAAACTCATGATGGCATTCTTTAGGAGTGACTGAAATTGGATGCTCTAAAACCATAGATAAATTGCATTAGACCCATTGCTGTGAAATTGCTGAATCAAATACCAGCCACAGAAATGTCTCCATTTTCACAAGAGAAGGGTCTGGCTAGCATTTTCTTGCCAGTCTGGAAATACTCAGCCTGAACTGACTTTTTTTCCTGGTAAATAAGTTTCAGAGAGATCCCAAATTACTTTCTATAATGGGTTCATGTAAAAAAAAAAAAAAATTGAAATCTTTAAAAGTGTTGTCTAACCCATTATAATTTTCAGAATAATCCTTCTCAATAGTTATTGAAACAAGCAGCATGAGAAAGAAAGCAAAGCCAGTGAAGACATGGATTGGTAGAAACAAGTCAAGGAAACAGTTTTAGCCTGTTTCCAGAGGAAATGTACTTTTGTGTGCCTCTGTTCATCTGCCTGTTTGTACCTCTGAGTACTGCTACCCTGTCAGTTTCAGAATGTGCAGAGGACATAGTGCAAAATACTTTCATGCATCTTCTGCAAAGAGATAGTAAAATAGTGGGGAGAAGCAATGAGTCAGAAGCTACAGGCTTTATTCAACCATGATCTGTTCTCAAAGAGTCAAAGATGGGTGAAAGATAACATGACTATCCCAAAAGAGAGGAAAAACCTTGGTCAGTGTTTATGCTTCAGAAGGCATGAGACAACTCAGCTTTGAGGCATGAATTCACAGGAGCACTATTTCTCCTGTTTTTTTGTGGAACTAGTTTTTGATCCATCCATTAATGATCTTCAGGAAAGCTGATCACAAGCTCACATCAACAAACACAGGGGCATATACAAAATGACTCACCCAGTTAATGGCTGGGAAAACACTCCTACATTTAAACATTGCTACACTGTAAGTGATAAGAATTGTCATCAGAATGCCTCAAAACTTGCCTGAAGATTCAGAAAATGCATAAAAATTTTACTCTTCTTCCAAGGAGGCAAAGCAGGCAAGAGGGGCAAGGGACATGTAGACATGAAAAGAGATTTTTTTTCTACCTTCTGTTTGGTCATGTTGCCAAATATCAGCAGGTCCTGGAGTTAGTAGTAGTAGTCGGAACTATACTACTACAAAAAGAGTAGGAACAATTATAGTAATAATTAATAGATATATGTACCATTATATTATACCATTATCTGAGAACTACACTGGGAAACAGAGAACTGGACAGCTTTACTGGCATAATTCAATATCAAAGCAAATAATAGAAGTGAAAATGCTCACCTCTGTCTCACCTTCTAAACAATAGACTGTGATCTTTTATGCTTATCCATGTTCTCAGCTTTATGAGTCCATTGTATATAAAATTGCCAAATCACCATATAGTTAAGCAATTCCAAGTTCATATTACAGTTTGTATTGTGGTTGCAAAAGTATTTTCAAGTACTGCTTAAACTTACAATAACTCTCCAGAACTTGTTTTTATATTTGACTGGAGCCTTTCATCTCCTCCTAGTGCAGACAGGGACCTGACTCCATTAATCTGCAACTGATTTGTGTGATGGCAACATTTCCAGCTGCACAAGTGCTGTAACATCTACACCTAAATTAGCTCATGAGTCAAAATATCTTGTTGGGTTATTACATTATTGCATCTATTATCTATAAATGAAATACAGCTGCGTTGTCTGTTGCACCATTTTAAAACATCTACTTAACGAGCCTTAGAGCTCAAAAAGATTGGGAGCATTTGGTGACAACAAATAAAAAGGAAACTTAATCTGGTCCTGTGTTATCCAGCTGTATTTTTTTTTTTTCTGGTAGAACCTAATCAGGTGTTTACCGTAAATATGGGCAGTACTTTTAGTTTATTTGCTAAATAGGAGTCGGACACAGGAAGCATGCCTGGGTCACAGTCAAAGGCTTTCACTTGCAAAACAAGGTCACCCAGGTCTTTGTCACAGACACTTGAATTAAGAAAAGAGTTTTTTTCCAGCAGTTCAACATCAGGCTGACATTTTGATGGATCCTCCTTAATCTTTTTCACATTTTCTTTCACTAAATGGGGCAGCATCACCACGGCCTAGCAGTTTCCTCATTTCTGGGAGGAGGGGGAGGATGGGAATTATGAGAAGAGGGAAAGATGGGATTGGGGGCTGGGAAGTTGTCTCCATATTTTCAAAAGTTGAAAGAATCTCCAGAGAGCTCCCAGATTGCCTGTATACTTCTTTATGTGCAGCATGTCGGACACCTGTTTTCAATTGCGTCGACAGATCAGAAGATCCTCCTCCTTGGAGTCTGCAAGCCTGCCTGTAGCATATAAAACATTCCATGCATATGGCTGTCATTTCAGTTTTCTCTGCAAATGATTTCTGTTCTGTGTGTAGGTGAGAGGCTTGTTTGAGGCCTGCTTACATCATACCTATGGAACTTGATCCCCACTGTAGGAAATGCATACAGAGGGCATTTGTTTAAACTCTTGGTCAGTGGGGGTCATTCTCATTGTAAATGGATTTTCACTCATAAACTATGTGAGATTAGTATAAGTCCTCACTAGAGACCCCAGCATTACAGAAATCGTGCCACATGAAAGCAAGATGACTTCTCATATTTGAGCTTGTCACCGTGCAACTTCCAGATGCTGGCACATCAGCCAGAAGCTTTTGCACAGCTATCTGTCACAGCTGCAGCAAGGAGGGCTGGGGAAATTCCACATTACAAGGAGCTGTGGTACACCCATTCCTGGGAAATAGCTGTTTCAAAGAAAAAGTGGGATCACCAGAAGGAAATTGACCCTTCTGCTCACCTCATGAAAGTGACCTTATTGCTCCTTGTTTTGTAAGTCCTAATCTCACAGACCTGGAGATGGAGCCGTGCTGTTGGGTTAAAACCTGAGAGCAATTCTGAACATCCACATTTGTGGGATTGTAGAAGCTAGTGATTGATGAAGTTCATCACTGAGATACAGTTTGGGAATGGAGGTTAGTTGGCTAAAGGAGGTGGAAGGGAAAGGAGTAGGAGAAAAAGGTCCTTGAGGGATGGGTAAACAATGAGTTAAACAGGTTGTTCATCCACAAAATATCACAATAAACAATGATAGAGGAAACAAGTTAGCTCCTTTTTCCCCAGGGAACTAAATAAGATGAAAAAGTAACCCAAGAAGATGTGTGTGGCTGAGGGAGCAAAGAATCATCACTTTCTTCCTGGTGTGCCCACAGACACTGCAGCTGCCCAGCAGCAGCACCTTTCAGTGGCACCCCAGGACCCTCAGGGAAAGACTGCTGCATGATGCCCTCAGCCCAAAGGGCACTGAAGTCTCCTCATGGATCTCAGGGCTCTCAGAGCTCAAGTCACAAAGCAGTCAGACAAATCCATGCTGCCAGCTACATGCCCTGTGATGGTGTCCAGACACCAAGCACCTGAATTGCCTTCCTGTAATCAACATGTTTTTTTAACTATTGGAGCCACAAGCTGATGGGGCCAGTGAGGAGGTGTAGAATCCCAGAAGATAAGGGGTAAACGTGTCTGCCTGAAATGCTGATAGCAGGATGGCTGTGGAACCAACCAAGGATGGTTGGTAATAATAAACTGTGAGAAAGGAGAGGGTCTTTCTTTCTTTCTTTCTTTCTTTCTTTCTTTCTTTCTTTCTTTCTTTCTTTCTTTCTTTCTTTCTTTCTTTCTTTCTTTCTTTCTTTCTTTCTTTCTTTCTTTCTTTCTTTCTTTCTTTCTTTCTTTCTTTCTTTCTTTCTTTCTTTCTTTCTTTCTTTCTTTCTTTCTTTCTTTCTTTCTTTCTTTCTTTCTTTCTTTCTTTCTTTCTTTCTTTCTTTCTTTCTTTCTTTCTTTCTTTCTTTCTTTCTTTCTTTCTTTCTTTCTTTCTTTCTTTCTTTNCTTCCTCCCTTCCTCCCTTCCTCCCTTCCTCCCTTCCTCCCTTCCTCTCGCTCTCTCGCTCTCTCTCTCTCTCGCTCTCTCTCACTTTCTCTCTCATTCTTTAATTCTTCTTTTCCTTAGTCTTGTCCTTTTCAGTCTACCCATTCACCCAAAGTCTGCTGCTTATATAGTATGTCAGGGACTAACCAATTTCCATACCCAAGTGTGTGTTTACTAATAGAACTTGGTGAATTCTTGTGGGCTCTCTGACTTCGGTCAGTCCTTTCAACCACAAGCATTTACAGATTTTGGGTGCTGCCATCCCCCTAAGGGTGAAACACCACAGGGGGTGCACAAAACTAAAACCAGCCAGGAGGAAGAAGTACAAGAGGACCTAGATGTCACACCCCAAAATGGTCAGAACAGAAGGCCAGATCAGTGGCTTTCTCCAGGGGACAGATGGCCTCCCACTACCTGCCCTAGGTTTACCCTTCACCTCACTGGGTGCTCAGACCTCTGCCAGGACCCCAGGGTTACTCAGAGTCCCAGGTCTCCAGTTCCCAGTGCCCAGGAGGAGAAATGCACTGCATCTGTGGGGGGTTTCCATGTGCACAAGGAGGAGAGGGTGAGGGCTGCTCCCTGGGGTCCTCAGGGAGTTTTGGTTTATAATATCAAACCATCCTTGACGCTTACATTCCTCTGGACAAAGGCTTTCACACTTGAGACCCCCAGTGTTTTCCTTCCTATTATCATGATTACAGAGCATGTAATCCCCTTTCTCCTCTTTTTTTTTTTTTTTTTTTTCCTTCATTTGATCTGTCACCAAGGAGCTGTTTTCTTTCCTCCCCTGGCCACCCTGCCCCTCCCAGCCCCAGCCATCTCTGGGAAACACACACAGGCACACATGGCCTTTACTGTAAGGCATCCCTCAAAGCAAGGAAAAAAAAACAAGATCAAAAAGTCACAAGTGTGGCAGATGTCAAGTGGTCCCTCAAGATCTCCACTTAACCCCTTCCTCAGGCTTTGCTGGGCAAGAAATCAATCAGTAGGAAAAGCAAAGCTTTCCTAAAACTTTTCTGTGTTTTATTATAAATCAGGGGTTAGTTTATTTATCCTAATGCCTTGCCCAACTACAGGAAACATTTAATGAACTGGCTTAAAACCCTGGCTATGAACACACTTTCTGCTAATTGGGGTTGTTTATGACTTTATGTAATAAAGTTTGACATTGCAAACTGTGAACACTTTTTACAGTTCCACCCAGAAATGTCATCTAAAACCAGGTGTATGAAATGTCTGTGCAGCAGTTAAGCAATCAATGCCTCTTATCTAAATGACAGAGATGTATGGGGCATTTAAATCCTAATGATTATAAATGGGAGAGAAAATAAGCATGGAGGAACTTTTCCATCTTTTTTCTCTAAGTATAGTATGCTTTGCAAATTTATCATATTCTCCACAAGCCACCCTAGGATTGCCTATGACTCCTTACAAAATGAAAAATTGCAAACTGTTTTGCAGAGGGAAAATAACTTCTCAAATTGCAGCTTTGTCTGCAGTTTGGAGAACACTGCCCAAGTTAAAACTGAAAAAAAAAAAGTAATAAAAAAGAGTAAGTCAGCCTCCAAAGGTAGAAATCTTTGAACAGTCTGTTGGAATAAACCCTTGAAAAATTATTTCCCTGTGAGCACCCTGAGTGGGTTTTCAAAGTCTGCTGAAGACTGGAGAGGAGGAGGAAACAGTTCTACTTATGTATGTTATTCTGAGTCAGTTTTGGTTTACAGCTACTGGTTCCAGTTCTGCAATCAGTTCTACCCTGGCAGACCTTTTCACCTAGGCAGAGATCCTGTGAGGGCTTTTCATCTTTGCACAAGACATAACTCCCCCAGTTAGATCAGATTGCAGGATCAGGGCCTGAGCATGAATACATCCAGTCCTCGCAGGAAATGCTTGACTCAGCCAAAGAAGTGTAACTCAAGAAAAAGCACTCTACTTCGTGTGGAAAAAACAACTTCACCGAATATATTAATCTCTTTCATTCTGTCACTGCAACCAGCATCTGTGTGAAAAAGTGACATTTGCTCCTTCTCTGATGTGCCAGTCCTCTTCCAGGATGATCCTGGAAGAATAAAATTACAACCAAATCCTGCACAGGTACAGAGGTCTGTAATTATGTCTCTTCATGCATGACTGGTATCTTGATTTTGTATGATGCAGTTTGATCTTTATCTGCCCTATTACAGGCACAATGAGAACAAGAGCATGACCTTCATCTCTACTTTTCCGCCCCCAGCAGACTGGGGATTTTCAGCCCTTGCTCTTGCTTATCACTGGTGATCCAGCCACTTTCCAAGACAAAACAGTGGAAATTTGTTCAGGATTGTCCAGGACTTGCAGCACACATACACTTTATCTTTTCATGCATCACAGCTTTATGCCCTTGGAGGACCTCAGCCACACCAACACACACAAACCCATGCACAGCTGGTCCATTGCAGGCCTACCTCCAGCAGGCTTGCATAAGGCAAACCCCCTTCCCTTAGCTTTTTCTTCATAACTGTGATGTCTTGGCAAGGATGATTTGAAAGAGACTGGACAGAGTTAGCGAATAAAGTAGATATTTATTGAAAGGCCTTTAGCATACACCTTGGGCAGGACAGGGCCTTACCAGGCCTACACCCAGGGTGGACTAAAAATGGTCACAAAAATGGCTGACATGTCACAAGGTCTTACATTTTTATAAGTTTTGGTCAATTTGCATATTGGAGTTTAATTGTCCAATTACAGCTTCAGGTTGTGAGGTCTCATCCTTCTTATTTCTCTCCTCAGTCCACACACTTCAGCTGTTCGTGCCTTTGGCCCTGAAAGTTGTCCGTGGTCTTCAGCAGGGAAAGAATTTATTTTGTCCACCTACTCTGTGAAGAGAACTTACTAGCACTTAATATGATGCTCAGAACTACACCTCCTAGGCAGCACAAAATCTGAAAAACATGAAAGCTAAAACTTAAGGCATGAACTGATGCCCTCCCCTAAACTCCACTTGTCTGCTTTGTGAGGACAATGAATTTCACACATTGAGGCATACACTGGGAGACACATCCAGACAGAGAACTGAAGGTGGAAATCTAGAACATGTGAGCTAGCAAGGATTAGATCCAGGATCATGGACCCAAAACACAAGAGGACACAGGGTGGCATGCATGCAAAAGGGGCAGGCCAATCTCAGCACACAAAATCTTGAGCTGCAGTTGGTAGCCACGGGGCAAAAGGACACACCAGGATCTAGGGTATGCAGAATGGTGCTCACTTCTGCAAACATTCAAATTTTTTATGAGCTCTGGGCCAGGGTTGACAATTCTGGGACTCTCAAATTAGTTTTAAATGTGTCTATGGATCTAAGCATGTGACTGCAGGCTCACTGGATTTTCAAATCAGCCTGAGAAGGATGGATAGATGTCTGGCATCAAATTATCCTAGGTCTTAAGCATCTAATTTGCCTTTTTGCATCTGAAAAATCAGAAGTATCTGTGTATGTCCTGAAGTCTCTAAATACCTTTGAAAGTCTGGCACTTAACAACTGGGATCTGTGGAACAATAAGCCCCATACCTGAGAACATTCAAAAGCCTTCTAGTTAAGACTAACAGGGCCAAAACTTGTTTTCTGTATTTTAGTTTTTTGGTTGTTTTTTGTTTTTTTCTAAAATTGTCCTAAGGATATCTGGAACGTAGCTGGGATTCTCAAAGCAATGCTTCCTGCAGCATTATGTTTTTCACTTAGGTCCTTTCACTAAGGAGTATTTTTCTATGTAATTTATAAATAAAATAATTTCAAGTCAGTGGTTCTTTTTTCTTGATTTCCGAAGAGGATAAAAATATAGTGCTGGTGCAATTAATTTTTTTTTAATTAAAAAAACCTGTTTTCCTTTCTTTAAGTACCTCCACTA
The DNA here is from genome assembly GCA_013389925.1 of Aegithalos caudatus. Taxonomy (NCBI): domain Eukaryota; kingdom Metazoa; phylum Chordata; class Aves; order Passeriformes; family Aegithalidae; genus Aegithalos; species Aegithalos caudatus. The sequence goes on along the minus strand of WEIU01011318.1, from coordinate 284,943 downwards.
GAGCATAAGGTGGAAAAAGAGAAATAGTTTTCTCTAACGCTACAGGATTTTTCTCTTTAATCAAAAGCATTTGATGGCTGAACATTAATAACATGTTTGTCAGTAACAGTAGTCTGGTTCAAACACCATTCTTTGAACTAGAGTATCATATTTGGTACATTGCAAGTCCACAGTGATTTTTACACAGCGTTTTATTTTACCTTTTCCTTGTGTCAAGAGATTCAAGTTACATGTGAACTGACAGACTGATGCAATAGATCCTCTGCAGAGAATAATGGCAGGCAATGGGGTTTGTAACTTTTCAAAGTGGACTGCCATATTTCAAGTGCCTAACCTGATGATGAATCTGCTATCATTTACCTTTAAATGCTTTGGTCTCTGCTTTCAGATATGCTTTTTGTTTCAGCCTTGTCATGAAGTACAAAGAATGACCATTTTTGCTTTTATTAAAATCCGTGCCAAAACTATAACAAATTCCAGGACAAGCAGGACAAAACCCAAAATAAACCTATGAAATTGTGTCATATGGCAAGCTAGCTATAACATGGAAGAGATATGATTGTCGTGGAGACCTTCCACAGTCATCAAAGTCTGGAAAAATCTCTAACAGATTATGTCTGGCATTTGAATGGAAACAAATAAATATTTAACAGTTTAAAAAGATGTAGGTGTTCGTGCCAAGCTCAGATAAGGTATCAATCTTTGGTCTTTGAAATGAAAAAAAAATTCTTTGTTGACAGGAGATTTTTTTTAATTTTTAGAAAAATTTAAGAGGGCGGGAAATTTTACAAATATTTGAAAGAGTCTGAGATCATTTTGGTTTGTCTAATGTCTCTGATACTGGCATATACAATGCAGAGAAATGACAGATTGATGGTCCCCACAAATATCAAAGAATATCACCTGCTGGCCCAAATATGGCATGCCTTTATGGTGTCAGATTCTACTTGTGCTTTTTATTATAGTTTACTTAAAAAGGTCAGAGTAGACTGGGAATCCCAATGAAATTCAATCTCTCCATTTAACAAGGAATCTAGTAAGATGCCTTGAATAGGATAGGAAAACTGTATTTTGAGGACTGGAGTAATCCCAAAGGAGTCTTATTCCAGCCACAGATGAAATAAACTGACCTGATACTTTATTCATAGTCAAGCAATATTTTACTTTTTACTTTTAATTAAAATTTTATCTCTAAGTGTTTCTATGTACTGACAGACATAGGATTTGTGAGAGACACCATAAAGTAGTAGGAACATTGTATTATATGTAGATATAATACAACAAAATATACCTGTCCAAACTCAGGAAAGCAGAAACCTTGAACAAAAAATGCACCTCTACAAGTAGCAATTTATTTGCCCACATATCTACTCTGTGAGGTATATGAGGAACAAGGGAATATGATCTCATTGAAGGAAGAATGATTCCCTCATCCAGACTCCCATCAGCACACAGACCATAACCTCACATTTCAGAATATTAGATTCAGTCCCACAGAACAATATGCCACACAATAGTTCTTTGTCAACTCCTCTCTACCACTATGCCAAGAAGTTGTCCCATTTAACACTATGACAAGATAATAGCTTCATATATTCTTCTCCTACCTCTGATGGAGATGTTTGCCTTCAAAAATAGTTGACTTTTTAGTGTATGCATGAAAATATCTGGAAAAAATGTAAGAAATTAAGATAAATACCTCCCACATTTTAAATACCACTTCTGCAGGAAAAAAAATAAATAATGGGTTTTGTTTCCAGTGTGCTTGCTTTCTTTCAGCTGGGACAATGTCAGTTTCAAGACTGGAGAGAGGACTTATTTGACAGATTATCTTTGCAGCCTAGACTCAGTCCTCAGGCACCGTTTATGTTTGACTCTAGTGAGTGCAGTTAGTCCCCCTGCTGTCGTAACCACCAAAACTACACGCAGTTTCTTCCAAAGAAAGACTATAGTCTGCTGGGAAATAGACCCATGCCTGCTAACAAAATAAAGGCAGCACTGGGGGAAAAGGCAGCTTTTAGAGTTACACATGAGATTTCACTTTTCAGCGCACTAGGCAACAAAAAACAGAGCCATCAGAGACGAACGTGCAATAAAGGTAATATGTTCTTACAGCATCCATCTTTTCTGACAGGAAACCTACAAAATCCATATCCTTTTTTCTTCTCTTTTCTTCTCTCCACCATCAGTCATTCCCTTCAACCACAGGTGAAAACCCTTGAAGTGTTCTTGAATTATTTGTTAGCATGTGATGCTAACACCATATTTTTAGGTGAAATGGTTTCTGAGAAGCAGCTTCTGAAAGATCAGGCAGCCTCTCATCCTCTGTGAGAGCCCCTCAGGAAGGTTTTCCTCTGCCATGTCCCTACATTAATGTCAACAAGATGATAGGAGGAGTGAGGTCAGGAGGTACCTCACACTGTTCTCCTTGGTTGACATATTTCAAAAAGCATTCACTGTGTCAGTGCAGACCCTGACTGCAGCATCAGGATTGTCTACTGAGAAATGTAATTCAGGGAATTATAACCAGCTCCTTGATTCAGCTTCATGTTTTCCCTGAACTGGCTGAAATCTGGCAGCAGGTAGCAATCCAGTCTATTGTGTATGATGGAAGCAAAGGTCTTCAGAATCAGGAGCAGGCAGCAGCTCAGGTGCCAAAATAATGTTCTGATGGATCAGTGTAGAATATTTTAGTCAGCTGCCTTTTAAATTAGTTCAGTTTCCTCCACCTTTACTTTTTTTTTTTTGGGTTCAGGTTCTGAGTCTGTTCCTGGAAAAGTCAGTAGGAAAATGAACTCTGCCACGCATTGCAGCACCATTGCATATCCTAGGCTGTCTCCCAGTGGAAAGAGTTAATCTTCTGTGGGTGAACAGAAAGAACATCTGAACTGAGTGGTCTGGGATGGCCATCAGGTCTCCTGAGAAGTCATTGTAAAAAGGTTGGCATTTAAGTCTTCAGAAAACTTTGCAAGCGAATTGTGAGTGTTGGCTAAGGAACTAAAATATTCCAGAATGTTCTAAAATCTCTAAAATGTAACATAAATACCTGCCACAAGAAACTCAGTCCAATCTGATTTTTTTATAAAACTATCCTGTTTAGACTGCAGGAGGCTGCAGAGTAGACTTCACTAATGAGAAAAACCATCACATTTTTGTGATTAATTCCTAAAAAAATTACAGGAAACATATTTAAACATTAATTCCTTTGTCTCGGCACAGAATAATGTTCAACATAACTTTTTTATAAATATTTTTGACTTGTAAGCAGAACTTAATTTCAGCCCTTAGAAATCTGATGGAATTTTCTCAGATTATCAATGAAAGTGTTGTCAGAAATGGAGTGAGGCAGGTGACAAAAGAGCTTTCACTAGGTTTATTAATTTAGGTGTAGCACCTGACAGTGGATTACAGTGCTGTAAAGCATCTTCTTTCAGAGCAGGAAACCTGGTGCCTTTCTGTTAGTGTTGGCCCTACCTTGGACTTTCCTCTAGAGATTAATCAACCAGCAACATGGGGAAGATCATAACTCTGTGCATAGATAATTTAACTATTTAATAATTTAATCTTAACCCTCCTGGGGCTGCCTCAGACACACCAATTACTGCTAGCTCTGCATGGACACTGACACCTGTTCATTGGAAACTAGGGTGATGTAACCAAACCCATTTTTGCTCAGATTGTGAAGGCTGTTGGTGCTGCTGATTGAGACCTGAAAAACTTACTTTTCTATAACTGCCTCTTTTACAATTGTTTTTGAGGGTTTTTTTGGTCAGGATCATTTTTGGTCATCATTATGCCGTCTGAAAATCTTACAATCAGACATGTGGATAGTAATAGCCAGGAATCCCAAAAAACACTGTTTTCAAGATTACAAAGGACAGTGTACATGGGAAAAAGAAGTAGAGGTTGTTTTTTTTTTGTCTACACTTAGGACTGGACATGGAGTTAGAAACAGGTTCATTATTGCCGATACATGAAATTCAAAACTGAGAACACTGAAGGAAAAAAATCTAAAATTTAAACCATAATCACATCAGACTCTGGACATGAAATATAATGTATTAAGCAGCTGCACGTTCTTCAGGTTGCACCAAAACAGCTGCAAAATTACTGTGTGTCTCAGTAAAAGTGAAATTCAAAAACAGAGCAGTCTGCATCTTGACTATAATGTACACAGGCCACCACATATGCTACAACAGCACCTTTCATCAGCAGCCAGCTAGAAGAATCAATTACTTCCTAGAAGAGCTCTGGACATATTTTAAACACAGAAAAAATGCTGTTTTCAAGAAGTTACTTTTCAAGACTTGTAATCAAGTGTCTGACAAAACAATAGGCCTGTGCATTACCCAGCTGTATAAAAATGACTGACTTCTGCAACAAGCAAATTCCACAGGACCCAGTTCTTCTTCTGGAGGATAAAAAGGATACAGCTGTTCCAAGGATAGTGCTTCGGCAGACTTCTTTACATGCAGCAATGTACTCTAGATCAGACTAAAGTGTTTATATTACTTACACCAAACTGCTAAGCCTAAGCAAAGCTGACACTCCCTTAATTCACAAGAATAAGGCTAGAGAGAAGAGTAGAAATCACAGAGGGATTGGGTCCCTGTAACTCTGCAGAAAAAAAATACATAAATAAAAGTCTTATTATGTAAACAACAGGCCAGCAAGGATCTGTGGACAACATTCTATGAGGCAAAGATTTGCAAATATGCAATTCTATTATTTCACATTTTATTGGAATGGCAGACATTAGAGAATTCCTTGTCTGGTTCACAAGTATATCACACCTGCAGAGGGAAAAGAGCAGGTGCTGTCCCTACATAGAAGATAAAATTAATTATATACAGTATAGATATAGATGATATATAGATATAGATAGATATAGATATAGATGATACAGATAGATAGATATAGATATAGATATAGATATAGATATAGATATAGATATAGATATAGATATAGATATAGATATAGATATAGATATAGATATAGATATAGAT
>WEIU01011318.1:241450-269649 GCA_013389925.1 Aegithalos caudatus | reverse complement strand
CTCACAATTCAAAACATTTCTTAAAATAAAATTTTTGGGAGGAAAAAATTAGAGGAAAAATTACCTTTTGATATATCTTCTCTGCTTGAACATGATAGATTTTACACCACAATGAAAAGTCCTGTTACCCTTCCAAAGGCTCCTCTGAGCAGCTGAGGTGTGACCACAGTGAGACAAATCACACAGCATAGCTCAAGCCCACCACCTCACATGGGCTCTTTAATTTCTTGGCTCCCACATTTCCCTGAGCTGTGGAGCAGTTTATGAAAAATGTTTATTTCTTCTAAGAAATAAAATTCTTTCCACAGAATAGTTCAGTGATTTATTCTTTTCAGGTAGCACAGAGAGTAGAATTATGCTGAGTTGAGATTTTGGTAGCATTTGCTTTAAGGGGTGCAGGTGCAATTGGTCATAATTATGCTCAGAGGCTGTTCCATGTGGTTTCTCACCCAAGGCAGTAAATCAATTATGGCAGAGCAACTCCAAGCCAATACCCTAGATGTTAGCTACAGTATCAGGGACTTTTATGCATGAAGAAATATGGCATCTTTACATGACAAAAAAACAAAAAAAAAAAAAAAAGAAGAGGACTTGGGCTGTGGTTTCAAAGTTAAAAAAGGCAAATATTTTTTCAAATAAAGCAACACACAGTTGCATTGGGTTTTAGTTTAATATTTTTGAAGGGCTGTCATTATTACACATTTTTTAAGCAAAATCATGAGCTTTTAAACCTGCATATTATTTTTCAGCTGATGGACAAAGTAGCTTACTATCAAAATTCTGTCTTGGAAAAACTGTTATATTATAATAATGTTCTGGAAGAGAAGTGAGTGGTGGGGTTTCATTTTATCACCCCAAAAATACTTACACTAGAAAGCAGAAATCCCACTTTGCCACTTGACAGACTTCCAGGGAGAAAAGCACATACCACAAAATAAACAATTTCAAGTGGCACAGCTGGATATTAGCAGGAGTTACCACAAGTACAAAAAGTCCTCTCCTGCCTTTTCTTACCCATTTGATTTGACTAGAACAGAAATCATTTGAGATGTAAGATGACTTTCAGGTATAGTAGCCTGACAATCTTTTTGTTCTTTGGGATCAGTTTGACATGCACTAGTTAAAGCACCAAGGAGGTAAAAGACTGTCTCTGAGCTGCTTTCATAAATATTGCCTTCCCTTGAAATACACAAGGCACTCACTCCTGAGGGTCTGACACTTAGGAATTGAATGATCCAGCACCTACAAGTCTACTCATTGAAAATTCAGTCTCAGTGAACATTTACATGTACAGTTTTCTCCACACCTACATGTGTGCCAATAAAATTTGATGAGTAGGATATCCCTGGGAAGAAAAAAAAGTCATGTAGAATAACACAAATTTGGCATGGATATAGACAAAGAATTTAGCTATTGAATACCTCATCAAAGAAGAGGTTTTTCACAGTGTTTGCCCAGCTACAATGTTCTCCACTATGACAGATGTCATTTATTTACCTGGCTGGTGCATGTCACACAGGGTGGTGCCTGCCTGTTTCACAAGGGCACCTTGGCAATTTAAGGCTCTAAAGTCTAACTGTGTTACATTTCCCAAATGGAAAAGGTGAGGAATCAGTGAGAACGGAAAGTACTTGCTTTCTGGATCACCCTGATGTATTTATTATTAAATGAGATCAAAGAAACTGAAGGATATCAGGGAGATACTGCCTGTGGTGGAGCATCACAACACAAGCAAGAAGCAGTGAAGGAAGTGTAGGCCATGTCCAAGCAGATTGCAGTGGGGGAAAACCAGGAACATGTCCAGGGACACTGCAGTTTCTCAGCTGATGGGTGGTAGCTTCTTGGAGTTCTCCTTGTGTCGTATCCTTGAATGGTCACTCACGAGTAAAATATTGAAAATTAAGAACAGACCTAGCAGAAAAATAGAGCAACACTAACAGTGGCTGAGAAGCTGTTTTAAAGACCAAGTTCTAAGGTCAGAGGGGTAAAAGGTTTTTTCCTTTAAGAGTGATGGGAATTTATGCAAGCAAAATTTTCAGCCTTGAGAGGGACACTACAGAAAGATATTATGAGCACTGGGGCAGTTTTTCACTGGCCCATATACTGGATAGAGGAAAGTGTCTTTTGAGAGCAGCAGACATTATTTTTTCATGTTCTGAAAAGCAAACAAATAAGGGCAGAAAAGTCACTATCCAGTAAAACCTGCATCCATACAGTCCCAGTGTCATGCCAAGTACAATTTGATCTCAAAGGATTAATACATGATCACCAGGTGACTGGGCAGGAACAAAAACACATGCTTCTGCCCCATGGAGTAAGCAAGCTGTCTCTTTCTTGCTTGCATTTTTTCCTGCAAATTCCATGGGAGCCATGCATTGCCTTCACCACTCATCCCTTGCTCTCCCATTGACACCACTCTCTTCTGTCACATTTCAGGAAGCCAAACACTCATGATAAAGATGCAAACTCCTGTGTTGACAATGTTCTACTTCAGTGCAAGAGCAGAGGGAGAAAAAAAGCTCTCAAGACACAGACTGTTTTTTTTATGGTATCATGTCCAAAGCCAAGGCCAAGAAATCTTTTAGATGAAATTACTTAATCACTTGTCATCATAAAAGTCTTTCTCAGTATGAACTTTAACAATTTTCTCTTCCATGGAGACTCTACATATAATATATTGCTTATTAATCTGAATGCCACTTCTAAACTATAACTGTCAAGTATTAATATGGAATAATAAATACTAAAATACTCCTCTTGATTTTCTTTGAAGTATTTTATATGGAAAGTGATCTATAGTGAAGATATAAATTTGTACATTTGTTATACTAATGTTCTAAAAGGTAGGCTATTCCAGACTGGAAATAAAATCAATACATCTGAGAAAAATACATTCAGCTATACAAACAGTTGTACAATCTTCCCTCTCTATTGTCTCTATTCAGTTTATTGAGCCTCCCTGTGGAATTATGACTTTCTTTCCCTTCCAAATCAAAGAATTTTCTATTCAGCAATTTTAATTTTGAAGCCCATGGAGTACACTTCATAGTCATTAAAAGTTACAAGTAGTATTGGAAAAGTTTCAATGGACCATAGATCATTTATGAGCTTTTCTGTCACAGCATCAAAGACTGAGAAAAACATTTGCTAATGTTATTTCCTCTTCTCTATTGTTCTTACTCCATGTCTGAACACCAAAAAGCCTTGAAGAATTCAAATATTTAAACAGTCACAACAAAAAGAGTTACCCAACTCATTAATTTTGAAAGAAATTCAGCATAAAAGTATCACTTTCAGTTCTACCACTCTGGTCTTCCTTAAACACACAGATTCCTTCTCACCACTTTGTTTCCCTGCAAGGGAACTGTCTCTCAAACACCTCACCAGCTCTTTTCATGTCTACAGAGTGCCTTTTGCCAAAGTGGAAAGAGCCCAGCAGAACTGAGTCAGACATCTACCAAGGCAAGTTTGATCAGGCCTCCTTTTTCTTGCAAGATGAAGTGTTTGGGGAGAGCAAAAGAGCAGCTATCTTAAAAAATAAAAATAAAATAAAAAATAAAAAATAAAAAAAACCAACCAACCAAACAAACAACAACAACAACAACAACAACAACAAACAAAAAACAAACAAAAAAAAATTGGGTCATTTCAAGCTATGGAGAAATTAGAAATCAACCAAAATTAAGATAGTAGTTCTTTAAATGGGCAACCTACTTAAAACCTACTTAAACAGAATTTTACCTCAGTAGTTGATGCCCATGCCCCTCATTATTACACCTGTGTGCCACCAGAGCTGGAATGCACTGTGAGGTTGTCACTGTGGACTCCCTGAAGATTCTGGCACTTCTCTCTTCAGGGGACCAAAACCTCTCCTTAGGGGTGGGATTTGGCTTTCATTAATGTAGTCTGTGTTGCCACTTGTTTTGCTTCCAGAGATGTTATATGGAAGGTCTGGGAGTCTGAAGGGAAACTAAGTTAGGAAAGCAATCCATTTCCTTCAAGGGGCTATTTGCTTTTCTTTCTGGTCAGGAAACTGGCTGACAAGAAGTGGAGCTTCTCACTGCTGCTCCTGGATGCTGCTCAGTTTTTTGTCCATGTTTTGGAGGTGGAAGCATGGCTTGTCTGGAGCAAGCCTGGTAAGTTGTCACAGCTCCTGCTGTCAAAGCCACAGAGCTCCTTGTTCTTCCTTCGTTTCCCTCTTCTTTGCTCTGGGGTCAGTCCAGGGCCTCAGCCATCCTGCACACCTTCAATCAGGAGGCTTTCAGCACCAAAAGCACAGCTCAGGCAAGGCTTTGGTCATGGTTTAGAATGGGTACTCTCCTTTTAGTGCTGGCCCTAAAACTCTTCAAAGCTGCTGCTCACTCACTCCCCCTCCTCCTGCAGTGGGATAGAGGAGAACTGGAGCTACAATAGGTAAAGGCCATGGGTTTAGATAAGAACAATTCACTGGAAACAGCAATGAGATGAGAAAGCAAACACTGGCAGCAATAATTCATAACAAAGTGTATGAAAGAGAGGGTGATTCGCTTGCAAAAACACCCACTCCAGAGCTTGACCTGACCACAGCCACACCACCTCAGCTGTTCCATACAGCTTGGAAAGGGAATTATTCAACCTCTCCTTCTGTACTGGAACCAATGTTATCCAACAGCTCCTTCCTGCTTGGAACCAATGTTACCCCACCTCTCTTTCCATCATGTTTACTTGACCAGGAGGAAATTCTTCTCCTTGGAAGAGACTCCTTTCCCATTGTCCCTGGCAAAGATGTGATGTGGTATAGAAAAATCTCTGGGTCCTAACCATACTCTTCCTGGCTGCTGCAAAAATTGACCTTATCCTGACTGGAATCAAGATACCTGGCAAAAGCTCCAAGTCATGTATTATTGCAGCTCATTAATGTAGTGATTCCTGAAAATATTGGTGCACTGTTATCAAGGTCTTCCCTACCATGCTGCTGAAGGTTGTGATTTTACCACAAATGTAATTTGTTTGATAATGGGTACAGGTCTGCAGTTCCTGGGTGTTTTTCATTCTTATGGGGACATGAGAATCCAAATTTTCCCACACACAAGAAGTTCCCTCAATACCAAGGGCTTTTCTTCTTATTAGCAAGTATAGGCAGAAAAAATCATAGCCTTGGTGGGGGTTTTTCTCCCTGTTTTAAAATGAAAAGGCAAGCAATACAATCCCAGTGAAACCAGACTTCAAAGAGCATAGTTCTCCTTCTCATCACCACCATCTCAATATTTCATCAGCATCATTGAGGCAGAAAAGATTAAAGTGTAAAAGATTAAAGATTAAATGCCATCACAGGAGATATCTCCAAATATCTTTCCATGATAGTTGCTCCTTTCTATAAAATGCAATTAAAACTATGTTTACAGTACATATCTCAAGGGAGATTTTCCAAACTGCAAAAATAATTATCGTATTTTCCATTAGCAATCCAAAAATAACTGGTCATCCAGGTACTTTATGCAGATGCAGTGTGTCTGAGGTATATCCAGGAGATGCCCAAGGAATTGACAGAGACAACAGGCTCCAGAAAGGAACTGAAAATTGTGTATTTCCAGTGGCCTACACATGATGGGCACCACAGATGGAGTTGCAATCTTTTGCAGTTAATAAAGAGAATTACAGACTGACCTGGAAGTAGGTGAATAAATAAAGGTGGTTGTAAAAAAATCATGTGCAAATTACTTGAGATTTTGGGGTTAACTGTTTTTAAGTACTGTGACATATTAAAACTGCTCATAGAAAACATTTTCTTTCTGAGATTTACTTTGGAGCAAATTTTGAGGAAGGTATGAATCAAAGGCCTTGGATCAAAATCACCATTATACCACTCTGAAACCACAACCATTGCCCAAACCAGGCAAAAATGAGAGGAGAACAGCAAAGAAAAACCTGTCTTTGCCAGGCCTGGAATAGGCTGTGCTTAACTGAATCCAAGTGGTGGAGTGATTTTGCTTCCCCCTGTACCCAGAACACTGAGTTAGCCACAGCCTGCTTAGTACAGCACACAGAAGAGTCACAGAACCTCCTACCTTCAAAACCCCTTTGTAATGAGTGATTAAAAACTTCACAGCAAGCCAGGGCTTCCACTGAGCTGTGACATTCCTGGGTGCACCATCCCAGCAGCTGAGTGAGGTTTTAGATGGGTGGTCACTCTGCTGATCACTAATGTAAATGTCACTCCCTGTGTAACATGAGCAGCCAAAAAGGAGAACTCAAGAACGGCTACTGAAAATCCATTACCTCTAAGAACTTTTCCACAGCTCTCTGTTTTCACCACTGTGTTAAACAGCCATTCAATGCCAGACAACAATGCACATTTCTTTCACAGCAGTCAGTGTGCCAGCAGCATTTGTTCCTCGTGGAGGTGAACTTGCACTTATTCAGAAGTAAAAGGAGCAGAGTTTGCTTGAATAAACATGTTTAACATGCCGTGGCATCAGCTGCTTGCTGCCGGGAGAGAAGAACTGAAATGATACATTTTTCATCCTCCACTAATCCACTGCTGCAATGGATGACCTGTTAAACACCCTTCAAAGCTGACAAGCCAGAAGGGCTGAGGCTGCTCAGGTCTCTTTTGCAGCAGTGAACACTGTTAAATTCAGCAGGCATTGACTGCAGTGGTTTCTTGGTATGGCTGCAGAGAGTCATTCATTGCTAATTAACCTCTGGCTGCACTTCTGGTACATCCTAAATCGTGGCTGTGACTTTTCAGTGGAGGTGGGCTCTGTGACCTGAGAGGTCCACCCACTCTCAAGCTGTGGTGCCTGCACTTCACTGCTTTGGAATTGTTTATTTCCACAGCACTTTTTTTAGTAAGACCTGAAATCACATTGAGTCATCTCTGTTCTCTTTTCCCTTCCTCCCTGGGTGTTTTCCTCCTCTGACTGTGCACACCCATTCCTGCTCTTTTCCAGGAACACTAACAATGAGAAAACAGCAATATTTTCTCCTTTTTCTGTTCACATGACTAGAATTCATTTTCCTCTCAAATATCATAAAATAATGATATTTCCTCTGAAATATCATCATCAATCACAGCTCAAGCAAATTGGTATAATTGAGTTCCCTGGGCTACTCCCAAGATTAGTACTTAGAATATTTTAAGCCAGAAGCAAGGATGTCACTTGTTGAGGCATTAAAGACACTGAACTGAACCAAGTCCATTTCTGAATTAAAAGAGTTCAAGGTCAAGGACTACCACTCAGAAATATGGGATAGATGAAGATGGATTTTTCTGCCCGTTCATATGTAGGCTTTAACTGAACACTCAAACCCAGGATTAACTGCTTTTGATAGTGTTTTTCCAGGCTGGTTGTAAATAGCAGGATTTTAACTTTGCTTTGGTTTGTTTTCAGTCAACAGTGATAGCAGAAATCATAGTGCAGACTAATCCAGCAGGAACTTATCCCTGAAAAATGTGCAAGCAAAAGTGACACTCACAAATTGTTTTCCATTATTATATTGGTGAGTAAAGTTCATAGTGTCTATTGTCAAAACAAATCCTAATAACACTCTGACTTCATCTTTAGGCAGCTCATAACATGGGAATTTACCTAATAACCTTTCCTGAATAGCTGTGTTTTCCCCCTTTCTTCTTTTATACTATTTCAAAGGAGGAATTGTATTCTCCTTTTAGTTTTTCTTTCATTATTTACCCTTGTTGATAGCTACATAACATTTTCCATTTTAAGAATTCTCAGCCCGTATTCTTCTCTGTGTGGTCATGAATCTGTAGTTTCTGAGGAAAATTCTGTTTGGTGATGATTTTAACTTGGTTGCTTCTTCAAAACTACTACCCAAGATTTTTCCCAGCACCTTGAGCCTTCATAGTGAAGGAAGAAAAAAAAAAAAGCAAATTCTTGGCTTTGCTCTGTCACAGGCTAAAGAAGCAGGGTCTCAGCTTGTCTGCTCTTCTTCCAGGAGCTGAGTGAGAACTCAGGAGAAGTACAGAACACAAATGAGTTAAACTCTCCAATGAAGTCTGGCATCCACAGGTTTTTCCTTCTGCATCTTCCATATAACACAGATTTTTCCTTCTGTATCTTCCACATAACATTCATTACCACTCAGGATTGCTCCTTCTGTTCCATTTAATCACAGCTAAACCTGCTGCCCTTTTCCTGAGCACAACTTTATTCACTCTGCTGCTCATGAAAAGGGATGCCAGGCAGTGGGTCATTATAATCATTCCAAGAAAGAGTTTTAAACTGATGGGTAGATCCAATTAGCAAACTGTGTATTCATTCAAATGGCCTCAGAAGAGCAGGAAGGATGGCATTTTCTAAACAAGTTTTAAATTAAGCAAAGCAGGTAATGTATTTGTTGTATTCCAATAAATGCAGGAAGTGTCTCACCATCAGGGTGGCAATTCTCAGGTATATCTTTGCAGAACTGCAGATTATTTCTGCTGATGGTTACTGCTGGGGGAAAAAATGAGTTTGGAGGATTTTTAATTTTTGTTTATCTTCTCTTCCCACATCAGAATGTCTCCATCCCTTTCATCGAAAATACACTTAAAACTAATGATTCTTTTTCTGAAAAAACTAGTTTCTTTTTGTATTTACTAAAAAATTAAAATTTAATTATTCATCCTTATGGTCATAGAATAAACTTTTTCTGTTCAAATCCACAAGTAAATTATTAACAGAGGAATTACCTAACAAAGGCTAGAAAAAGAAAACTTATGTCCAAAGGGTTTTTCTTATTACATTTGAGAAATACCTTCCTGATATCTATGAATAAACAGTTTCAAAACTCTTTTGTAAAGAAGAGTTAGAAGTGAGACACCTGACCTTTAAAAACACTCAGTTTGAAACAAAAGTTACAGCGTCTAGAAGCCAGAAGTTTAAAAAAAAAAAAGAAAAAAAAAAAAGTATCGTAATGCCAGGTGATGGATAAACATATTCCAATGTGGATTTAAATTGTCATGCCATGCCAATATGCTGTCAGTCCTGAAAGATTAGTCTGGCATTGTAAAGATTTTCGTCCAACAAAAGTACTGAGAAGTTAAAAGTGTGCTGTCTAGTTTTATATCAACACAATGTAGAGTTATATTAAGTAAATATGAAGAAAATTGTATAAGAGGTATAACTGTTGACATGGAGGTTTAGAAACAACAAAGGGAGCCTTTTAAAATGTCATTGCATTCAGATAAGAAAACGTATCTTTTATCACTTTAGCAAAAGGGGGGGCAGCCCTCAAAGTACAGTTTCCAAGAAAAACAGACATTAACTCACGGGGAAGAGAAACTTCACCTTTTCACCAGCTTAATCCACACATGTTTTAGGGATACCTGATACTTTTATTTATGTGTTTCATATCCTATTCCCTTACAAACTTTTTGTTAGCTTAAGTAGCACAGCCTGTAAAGGTAGCAGGACTGGCACAATAAAGGCCCTGACAGCAAGCAGCCCAAACATGGTTAAAGAGTGCCTGTGGCAGGGTGGACAGCCAAGGCAACCCCAGCCCTGGTCCCCAGCTGTCAGCTTCCCTCCTGGCAGGGGTGAAGGCACCAGGATCCCACAGGAGATTCCCACTCCCCTGCCCACCCATCTCATAGCCTGCAGGGAGGGACTGGACAAAAACTGGGTTATTGTCTCAGGAAGCTCTGCATGGAAAGCAATTTTTTTTGTGCTAGTTGTGAACTAAAACACTTCAGCATCCTCGCCCAGAAGTGTTTGTTGCACTACAATGGCTTGGGGAAATGCAGGAAGAGGAAATTTGGGAGTTTTTGTGAATTTGAGCATAAACATGTACAGAAAATGAGAAAAAAAGGTAAGGCATGTTGGATGAACTCTGCTTGCTGCCATTCCACACTTTCATCTTGTTAATGATATTCAGTTACTAACACTGTGAGAAACACATCTTTGTAGCTGGAGCACAGAACTGAGGGCCAGGAAATCCTCAGTCCTACACCAAGACCCTGAGATGGATCAATCTTGTGGCTTTGGCTAGCTTAATTAGACTTCCTCTGCTTAATTAGACTTCCTTTCTCAGTCTGTTTGCTTCATCCAGGGAGTTCAGTGGTGATCACATCTTGTGGAGAAAGAACATGTCCAGCCCATGGCAGGGCAGCTGAGGGTGACAAATGGCATCATGACTCACCACTGAACAGAGAGCAGGGATGCTCTCCCCTCAATCCCTGGGACTAATCCTGAGGCACTGAGATCAGGGCACCCAAAAACAGGGCAGACAAGAAAAGCATCTCTCTTCAGAGCCCCTGCAAGCTTTGGTGGAGCTGCACCCAGTCTGTATGTAATCCACACATCACAGTAATCTGTGTTCCATTCGATGCCCAAGGCATGAAAAACAGCCTGAGTTACCTCAGAGAAACTCCTACTGTACAAAGCACAGAGGGAATCAGCCCTGGTGGATCACCAGGACAACTACTGCTCACTGTGTGTCCCTCTGTGCCAAGGAAGTAGAACAACCATGAAATTACACCCTGGACTGCAGCTCTAGGAATGTGGCGCATCAATTCAGCTTTGCATTCTGAGAAACAAATCTCCATCTCAGACACCTTCTCCCTGGTCAATTCTTTCTCTGTCTGCCTCCTTCCCCGTGTTTTTGCTTTGGTAATGAATGGGGGAATACACAGTAAACTCAAAAATGCCCTGAGTAGGCATGATGGTGATTATTAACTCCTTCTGTGCCCATCCCTGATCCTGGAGGCTGGGAAGGCTCCCCAGGCACAGCCTTTTGCCTGGCTTTGCATGCAGCTTGCCTCCACTTCTGCTCCACTGGGCCTCTGCTGCTGCTCACCTTGACCCACCAGCCTGGGAGATTCAAGGTGGCCATAAGGGGCCATACTCCCTTCCCTGCCTCCATATGGTGGTTTCTCCTTTCTCTTTTCAGAGAGAACCCCCAAAATTCAGTTCCTACCACTGCAACTCTAATAATTCCTGCAGGGGAGGAAGCTCCTCCATATCTAAGCCCCCAGTTTGAATTCCTCAAGAATATTCCCGTTACACACCAGCTGTTCAGGCTATCACATGAGCAGCAGCCTCAACAGAAAGACCAAGGCCTGCAAGGGTAGGGGAAATGAGCTAAGCTCTTGCTCTCCACAAGTAATCCTTCCAGACCATGGTGGAGGTTCAGTGACTGCTGATGCTGTGGGAAGGTTTAAAGAGCCACTCTGAGTTGTGTTCAGGCAATGAATACCAGACTGCAGTCTCTGATCTGTTGTGTTAGCATTATATTTATCTTTTGCAAGCATGGAATTCAATTCACTGCTCTTTCAAAAATGTGTGTTTTAAATAACTCAACCCTAGAATTGTACACGTTCTCATAGTTTCACATCAGCCTTTTGCAGAGCTGCCAAAAGCCTTCACACCCCCTTGCCTACCCCACCTGTGTAAACACTACAAAAGTTGCTCTTTGTGAAGCACAGGTAGAGTCTTGTGGCTTGATAATGAGCAAAAAAAGGGGCAGAGAAGTTCTTTGCAGCAGGTGTGGGAGGGTTCTGCCCCATCCATGTTGCATTAGAGGGTAGCTTTTACACTTCTCTTACAAATAACATTTGTTTAAAAGTATTGCAGGGGACATGTATGACATTTCTACCAAACTAATGTTTTTAGAGCCTCTTTAAACACCTTTTGGTTGAAGGGCATTGCAGGAGGCAGCAGATATGCAACTCATTTCCCTTATTCTGTGTTCCTTATCTGTGCTGAGCAACACTTTTGCACACAAATGCTCTTGTTGATTTCAAAGAGCTTAAGCACATAAGAACATAATCAACATGAATCAAGAGCATTCCTCCTCTTTTTCTTTCTAGGTTCAATGAGAGAATGGACATGAATAAAGTGAAATTGGAAAAAGAGTATCAAGCTTCTGGGAGAGGTTTCATGGATATGATCTGGAAGACGGTCTGAGGAACATCCAAGTGCAAGGTCTCCTAATCAGTGCTTCCAGGATGGGCTCTCAAATTTTCTGATTAGCATTGCACATTTGGGATTTACCAGCCTTATGTGCTGTGAACAGGCCTGCTGAAGAGCACACTACTTGTGGAAATTTAAATTACAAGGTATGTCAGTAAAAATGTGTCTTCCCCAGAAAGGTAGAAGACAAAGAATCAGTCACTTTCATGCTACTCCACGGGAGAAATTCCTTTCCATAACAACTTGCCACAAAACTGATGATGAGAACTCACTGTCCGTTCATCTTGGACCTGATTATTTTTTCAGAGAAGTCTGGTTGAAGAAAACACCATTCTCTGCAACAAAACAACTCTGGAGTCACACCACAGTCCCATGAAGAGTTTTCTGGCAGAGAGTTTGTGCACTGTCTTTGGCCTCTCTGCAGCAACCTTACCAGGATTACTGTGCTCAGGCTTGCTCATGTTTGGTAATGAGGAGACAGATAACTGGCCCAAAGCAGAGCTGCTATTCAGCTCCTGTTCCACTTCAAACCCAACCCAACACCCAAATCTCTCATGCCTGGCAAGAAAAAGGAATGCTTCCCCACATTACCCACGGGCTGTGCATGGCTACAGGGTGCTGAACTGGAAGCTAGAGAAAGTCTATGCAACTTGCTTCCTGTGTTGCATGACTGAATTCAAACTTTTAGAACAGGTTTATCACTATCCAGCTGTATTTTAGACACCACCTGGAGACCAAGAAATTCACCTTGTCTCTTTAGCCAGAAGCAAAAATACTTTGAATGCTATTGCAGAAGAATGTTAAAAAAAAAAAAAAAAATTAATTATGGGGAAAATCGTGTCTAGCAGGCTTGCGTGTAGGTCTTGTTTAAACAAAGAAAGCAAGTTGTGTCAAGCAATGTGCTAGACAGCATGTTTTAACAACTGCAGACTGGAATGTTACTTTGCCCATGTCATGTTCCAGGACAAGGAGCAAAAGGAGTGGATGTTAATAGATCACATTCATTTCTATCCATTTTCTACTCAAGGGGAAAGAAAAGCAAAGTCTAGACATCTCCTCCCCTTTGTGGATCCCTGGAATCAGAGAGGCCTTTTCGCAGAGGAAGGTACATAGCACTGCTTAGAAGTGAAGATTTTCAAACAGATCTGAGGAGTCACAAGTCAGAGCCTGCCCACACTGTGAGTGTAAGGGTACTGTGGTGTTTTACAGTACTCAGAACATATAAAGTGATGCAGTGACCTGAGCTGCTTGGATGCATTTGTGGATGGGAAAAAATGCTGGACATATGCCCATTCTTACTTATTCCTAACGCATAAGGAAGTCCTGAACATTTTTGCTATTTGGAGAGATATGGGGAAATTTGCCTGCTTGTTGTTCTTTTCAGATTAAGAAACAGTTCTGTGCACTACAGAAGAGGCTGGAATCAGCAACAGAAGTGCTGATTAGTAGCAATAATTGGTAGCACAGAGGGTGAAACTGGGTTAATCTAAGACTCTCTAAGCATTTTTAGTATGATTCACACACATGAGAAAGAAAAGATGTCTAGGTAATGAAACAGCACTCTTGTTCCTTCAACTACTGACCAATAATTGTGCTAACTGACATTTCTAAGTTCTCAGGAGGATTGACAATTAAATCAGGGCAAGAATCACTTGGCAGTCTCAAGACTCCCAGGGTTAAAAAATAAAAGCCACTAAGGTCTCTAAACTGTTTCAGTTTCTCCTAACATATTGGAAAGAAATAGCTTTCAGAAAATGTCTTTGACGTGATTGTATATGTGACTGCTTGTTATATCCAGCATCATGATCACTTATTTCCTCCTGATTAGAACCCACCTTTCCTCTTTGTTCTTTTCTGAAGCACTGCAGGGACTGGCCCAGGTCTGCCAGAGAAAACAGCCACACTCCATTTGTGCTGTGCTTCTCACACATTTCAATTTTCAAGTGACAGGATTTCACCCTCAGCCTTTGGCAAAATGAAGGCTGCATTGCCTTATCCAAGCACAGGAACATGTTGCTGTTTAAAATTTTAATTTTCCCCACCCACATTTACAATGTCACTTGCGGAAAAGGAATAACAAAGTGAAGCAGGAGCACCTGCTCCTAGAGGAAGAAGTTGTAATTGCCTGTTATAAACCAATCAAGATAATTTAAATAAATGAACTTGTTGTAACTAGTAACAATGACTAGTCAGTCTATTTTTATGGTCTGTATTTAACATTAGTCTTAACTGCACCATGTAACTTTAAAATAAAATCATGTCTTGATTTTATAGACTCAACTATATTTATGCTAGAAGGCAGGTAGGTGAAAAGGAGTGTCCCTTGCTATTCTTTAACTAGGGCACTGACTTAGCTCTGCTGCAGGCATTTCTGAGGCATATCAGCAGCTAAAGGACTTTGGCAACTGGGACCTCCATTGTCCATTTCCTTTATTCCTGTATATGTACACAAGGCTTACACTGCAGGACTGAGAGCCTGTAATGTGCCTATTTGCTGATGTTGTTGCTGGGTTTTTTATGTTCTTTTTGAGTTTGGTTTCATGTTGCACGTGTCAACAGTATTTGCAGCAGGTTATTTAACAGTGTCTCTTTACCCCTGGTAATCCACAAGCCAGGAGCCCACGGGGTGTGTAAGTACAAAATATATCTCTGCCCCCTCAGAGTCTTTGAAAGCACACACCAGTGGAGATGTTTTTCTGTCTTACTTGATCTTGAGTCTTCTTTGCATCACACACACACACACACACACAGACACACACACACACAGAGACGTAGGATGTGGAATATTAAGAGTGAAGCTGTGAAATCTTCCACTCCTACGGTTAACGAGCTCCTGTTAAAATCGGAGGCGTCATCTAGTGGGCATTGGGAGAAACAGGGATGCGCTGGTGGCTGCTCCAGGAAGGTTTTGGGCAGGGATGCAGGCAGAACTGCTCTGCAGCCAGCGGAGGAGAGCAGCCAGGGCACAGAGTCCGGGAGCTGCGCTGCAGCCTGGGCACATCCCTTCCAAAAACCCGGGAGCTGCCGCAAAACGGACCCGATTTCCTTGATTTGAGCGGCGAGGGTGGCAAGGAGGCAGCCCAACCCACAGCTGTTGTAAGACCGAGAGCACATGAACCTGGGGGAGGAAAAGAAAAAAAAAAAAAAAAAAAATCAGATTTGGTTGTGTCTTCAGAAAGAATGTAAGAGAGGAAACCACTATTTTGCCTCTGCTGAGAATTAGTGGTTTGTTGTTTTATGAACACACAAATGTGAGTGGATGCAGAGAAAGCATCAGGGTGGATCATCACCTAAAGAAACTACTTAACTTTGAAAGAAAAGTCACCAAATTTTTCAGTGTTTGTACCTATGCACAGTAAATGGTGGCTTCGTTTGCAGTTATATATTGTCCTTCCAATCTGTGTCCCCTCAAGCATCACAGCTTTATTTATTCATAATACAGCTATACTGGATGGCAATAGCAGAAAATACCTTAAAACTGGCCAAAGATCATCATAGGATTCAGATTACTCTGTCCTTTCAGCTCTGTTATCAACAGAGGGAAGCAGCCTGTCTGTTCCCAAATTTGAGCTTTATTACAGCAGCGAGCAAAGCTGATTGTGGTATTAATCACCATGAGAAAATGCCTCTGTAGAGAAGGGATGTGGGCTGTAAGCTGGCTTTATGTGTAATTACTGTGCCCCTGCATAAAACGTGAGTTTTAAGCTCGTGTCAGGCTGGGAATGTGCCTGCAGTGCTCACTCAGGCCAGTCCATTCAGAGTGTGACCTCCTGCTTCACAAAAGCAGCTGTAAAGGGCAAATTCACTGGGCCAGAATACAAGAAACAGATGCAGAGTGTTAGCAGTGCCAGCCTGCAAATCGTGCCTTCATGTATCCTCATGGCCCATGCCCATTCACATGGAAACACTCTGTTTGCTGAAGTCAGATTGCTTGTGATAGATGGGAGGCTCACTCACACCTAGCATGAAAAGCTCACAGTAGGATGATAAAAGAATGAACTCAAGTCCTACAGCCTTAGTAATAAAAGACATTATCAAACTTGAACCAGATCAATATTATCAAATAGAAGAAAGTGGATGTCAGGGAATAAGACAGGCTTTTAGAGGGATTAAGGCTCAGATGCAGATCAGTTGAGCACAACTTGCAGAATGGAGAAGGGGTAGAAGCAGCCTTTGAGTGAGTGAATACCTTACCCAGAGTGTTGCAAAGGACTAGGCTAGGTCACTTAGAGAATCACTGTCAGAGGTATTAACAAAAAAATTGTTTTAAAACAATTTTTTTAAAATTAAGCTTCCCAAGGTTTGATAGCAAGATCCATTCTATTGTTTACTACATGGATGAAACATAGAAAGGCACACTAAACTAGAATAAATTTAGAATTATTTACACCAGAGACACAAAAGAGTTATGGAGACCTTTCCAGTGAGTCATGAAATTCAGATATATTCTAACCCCTTATATTCTAAACTGCTGATGGAGCATAGGCATTGCTAGGTCCAGTCTTAACCTCAGACTTCAACAATGGTTTGGGTCTAAAGGATGCTGAGTGCATACATCACAGGGGGAAATAAAAAGACTTGCTAGGGAGGGTATTATTCAAGCAGACTATAGACAGCACACAGGTGGATGTAGGGGAGCACCTGTTGGCTCAGCACAGAAGCCCTGGCACTAGTGATGTCAAGATGATTTTTTTTGCCTTTTCTTTCATATATATATATCTTTTATATAGCTTTTATATATCCTCAGTACTCCTAGCATGCATACTTGTAATTCCTTAAGTCTAATGACTTAGCATAGCCCTAGTATTCTGTTGGGCCAGGAGACCAAGCATCCTAAAGGCTTTAGGGTAGGAGGCCAGAAAACCCTGAGATATCAAGGTCCTCTCTAGAACATATCCTGTAAACTGGAGATTGGGCCCATCTAGGGGGGGGTTCCTCAAATGGGGGAATATCACACCATTCATCCAGGCCTCCCACTGGAGCATCCTTGTCAGATAATTTGTGAGGTGTATAAATTGTATATGTGGCCTATGGTGTGTGTGCACTGCAGCACATCCACCTTGGCCAATGCTGCACTGTAATGATTCTTATTAAACACAGAGGTAAAACTCCTGATCCCTTACCCATGTCTGGCTCTTAATTTTTAAAAAAGGAGAAGTCATCACTAGGAACCCCCATAAAAGATGGTTTTAAGATGACTGTGATGAAGATGTTGGATACATGAGGTATATGGATGTGACGGTCTTGGGCTTCAATGCAGAATGTAACCAAGGGTGTGTATTCTATTATTATCTTCATTTGTGACTCTCTAAACTTTTTAGACAGTTTGCTACTCTTTAACTGCTGAGCAGCTCACACAGTGAAGAATTAGGGTACCCTTCATGCCTTGATACAGTATGTGTGCATACAGCTTTCCTAGAAGTACTTTTAAACACCCCCCAGTCTTTCACCCAGAAGGCAACCTGCTGCACCACATCCCTCAAGAGCTCCCTGAGAGTTATTTTTGGGCACAAGAGAGTTCAGCAGTCTCTAGCCCCATCTCTATACTTTGGTTGTTATCATGTTTTGAAGGACCAGCCTATTTCTGAATGTAGCTCTGTAATAAAGAGCTTTCAGAGTACATCCTTTTCTGCTAAAGTTACTCCAGCTGCACAAAGTGGAGCATGAAAGAGGGATTTGTCTTCTCAGACTCTTCCAAGAAATGTAGGATGCTGTAGAAAAGAAAGTGGCTTCAGAAATCCTTTATCCTATATCCTTTGAAGAATTACATACAGGAAAGTGAGAAGGGAGCTGAGAGCAAAAAGAGGATGCTCTGTACACCACCACAAAGAAGTCCACATATCAATATCTAGGCTTTTCAAACTTTGTTTTAAACTTAAGCATCACACTAAGTCTTCCATGAGACCATAAAACTTCTGCTGAGATGTTCAAGCTCTACACAGAAGTCAAATATTGTGGTCCCAGCTACAGAATCAGAAGGAATTGCAAGGTGTTGTAAAAATGCAAAAGTCATTAAAACTCTGCCTGTCTCTGAAACTGGTAGAAGGAGGTTGGATTTATCAGAAATGCTCTTTTTGCTAAACTAAGCCATCAGAGGAAGGTTAACATTATCACTTCCAGTGAAGAGCTGCCTGACAAGACATAAATACTTGTGTGCTCCTGTGTAGTGTGTATCTGTTGTGGTTATAGGCAGATGCCATATTTGAACACCTTCTGGGCTGGGAATGTGGACACTGGGAATCCCTGCACATGGCAAGCAAGGATCCCTGCCAAAGCTAGATATGGAAATGTAAATTGCCTTCTTGGGAGCTCTTGAAAAGTTTGTTCTCTTCCACTCTGTGAGATGGCACAAATTCCAAGCACTGTCCAGTGGTCAGCTACGTTTCCCTCTAGACAACAACTGACCATAGCAATATTTCTTTGGAGCAAGTATGTGTTCATGTGGGGCATGAATCACTGCTGGACTTCCCAGCTTCAGTCTGGACGTTCTTGAGAATTATCAACAAAACAAGGACTGATGGTTGACTCCTAACAGTTATTTCACAGATCTGTCCTTTTGGAAATTTTGACATGCTGATACAGTTCACCTAATTTTAATTAACTTTATTGATGATATCTTCAAATAATATTTCCCCATTTTAAAACCCAAGCTTTCTGTGATTAAACCTATTTGATAACAACCTGGCCTCATAAGTGGGAAGGTAAAACAATCTGGGAGTGAAACATTGTATAGGGCTCTTGGAGGCTGACATCTGAATGTACTTAGTGGAGAGGAAACTTTTTTTTTTTACTTTCGTTTCTTGCTTCTTTTATCCTTAAGCTCAGTAATAAACTAGCACTCTGTGGTTAAAAAGTCAGGAGAACAGATGTATGGTATGAGTGTATCAGGGTCTGTATTTCAGCTATGGGGTGCAAACTACAAGTTCTTCCAAGAAGTTTTGAGAGTATCTAGCTAGCTTTCACTGCAATTATATTGCTACAGTAAAGATGGTGATTGTCATTAATATTATTCCAGTCACTTGATTGCACTGAAGTGAACGCTTCAGTCAAAGTTCATTCAGGGTTCACTGTTCAGCTCATTGCTTTTAAGGTGAATCCTCAAGAAATTTCACTGAGCACTGCACACATTACAGTCAGCTCCAAGCCACTCTTCTTATCAGGGGCCTGGCTGGACTCTGCTAACTCTGCAAAGCATTTGAAGGCATGAAACATCATGAAATAAATGTTGAGAGTTTTGGTGTTAGCAGCCACATGATAAAGTGATTTCATGGCTCTTTTCTTATCCCTGGCTTGTCCTTCACTTTTTCCATGTAAATGTCCCTTTTGAGAGGCAACATGATAACAGCAAGTGGAAGCTTGTTTTTATTACATTTGGTTAAGGTTACTTTACCACAGAGGGTATGGGCTAGCAGTGAAATTAGATAATTCATCAATTCATCAATTCATTAATCAGTTGAGATGTTGGGTGTCTGGATGTGGCTCTGCCCGCAGGTGCTGTGCAGGCTGTGAGAGCAATCCCCACACCTCACTGAAGCCTCTGGTGAGGCTTTCCTGGCACCAGGTGAGAGCAGCTTAGGATAAGGGCTCTGTTCTAGACCCTACCACAGCCTGCTTCACCCTGTTCTCCCAGCAAGCCACCCAGAAGTCCCTGATCTCCCCTCAAACTGATGAATCTCCTCATGAGATAGAAGTTCCTCTGCTCTTATAAAGTTCTTCAAGTCATCAGAGTGACAAAGGATATACAGTTTATCAGTGAAGGGCATCAATCTTAGCAAGGTGTCTCTGCCCTCAGCAGGAGGCTGTAGAGGAGAGACAAAGGAGGTGAACAAGCTTTCCCAAAGCACATCCCACAGGAAGGTGTGCCCTCTTAGGTAGGACACAGCACACCAAGCTGCCTCTGCCTAGGGAAAGTGTCAGTGCTCTGGAAATCTGTATTGTGCTGGGTGAGCTGTGAGGGTCCTGCATCACTCTGTCAACACAGTGATCTGCAGATAGAGGTGAGGATGCCCAATTTTAAGAATATATCAGTCTGCATGTGCTTCTTCCCAGCAGGAAGAAGAAGCAGCCATCAGGCTGCTGGCTGGCAAGCAAACACTCTGATAGAGCAGCTGCTGATTCACCCCTTCCTCTCCACACACAGAAGTCAATGCATTTACTAGGCCTTGGATAAAGATTTCATGGCATCAAGGCTCCTGACACTGGAGCATTACCCCATCAAATTGCCCTTGGTGGAGTGCTCCTTCTTCCACCTTTCAGGTGGGGGTTGGAGAGAAAAGCTTCACCAGCAGCTTTGGTGGGAGCTGAACTGAACACCCAGGTCACTTTAAACTCACATACATTGATCCAGATCTCTGGAATCTATTGCCTTTTTTCCCAAACTCTCCATAGTGAAAAGCCAAAGGACCAGCCCACAAACTCACCGTAGAATTTTCTGAAGCAGAGACAGGAATTCCTACTTCCATGGGATGTTGTCCTGCAGTCTGAGAAAACCAGGCTGCAATACAGAGGCCATCTCTGTGTTGTCTAAGCCAAGTTTTACACAATCTACCCAAATCTGGAATGACTAGCAATAGATCACCTGATGCTGACCCTGGATGGCTCCCTAAGGTACAATGCTTCTCTTGATAGAAGTTTTTCTTAAGAAAATGCCACACATCTTGCTGCTCTCATGCATTATCTTACTAGATCCTCTCTATCTTCCAGGTGAGAATTTGAACCCTTCAGCTGGCAGAGACCAAAGGAGGGCATTGCCAGCTCCTTCAAAATTGCTCTGCCCTTTTCTTAGGAGCAGATGGCCTGTACTCACCTCTCAGTAAGTCCAACCAGTCACCAGTCTCCCTGTCAAAGCCAGGAGTTGCCAAACAGAGCTGGAAATCATGACAGTTTCCACATCAGTGACACATCTTGTTCAGCAGTTTAAAATACAGAAGAATTTAACAAGTGGGTATTTCCAGTATAAATGCTCTCTAATGATGACTTGGCAGAAATCAAGATGACTTTGTTTTACATGCAGGTACTGTCACCTGAATTTGCTGAACACAGGATTTTCAGCCTTTCTTTTGGTCAAAACATCAGCCTCCTTATTCCCTGTATCTTGTTTCATAGACATTTTTATCAGTAAGATGCTGTAGATGGCACAGCAGATGGCCTTCATTTTCTCTGAACTTAAAATCCAAGTTTATTCGTGTACATCAGCTTTTTGCCCCATGGTCTTAATCTCCCAAACACTGTAGTTGTATTCACTTAACACAAGAATATATTTCCTCCATATAAAACAATAGAAAGGAGATAATGGTTCAGAATAACTGTAGGAAGGAATTCATCAGATGAAATATGAAATGAAATATCAGACATAATGAAATGAAATGAATATGAATGAAATATCAGACATAGGACTGAGGTTTTTCCGGATTTGTGGTTGAGAGGGGTTTGTTTGTTTGTTTGTTTGTTTGTTTGTTTGTTTGTTGTTTGCATTTTTTGTTGTTTTGTTTTCTTTTGATTTCTTTTGTTTTCTTCTGTTTGTGGTGGTTTGGGTTTTTTTTTTACTTTGAAGAGTTAAACCATGTTTGGAAGCCCTTGAGCAAACCAATGACACAACAGTTTCAAGATAACCACTTCCATTTCAGCAAGCATGATGAGCATCTGCAGGATGCCCCACTCAAACATTTTGGAGACTCACCTTCTGGACTCAGTTGTTAACAAGCACCAGAAATCAGTGTTTCAGAAAATGTTTCTGCTGAAAACCTTCATTCTACCAGAATACTTATGTCTTCTAACAAGTGGCTGTGTGGAGATTAACATCCTTGCTTCATCTTTGACAACAATGGAAATTGGGATGGTTATGACTGCAGGTTGCAAGACTGAGCCCTGTATTTTAGCCCACTCTCATGGTGTTTTCTGAAATAACATGTCAGAGGAACATTTACAGTGGTAATGTATTCCATACATTTTCTGGTATGATCAGTACACAAGAGACTCTTTGGGTTTACAGTCACTGGGGAGTAGTACCTGCCCTGTTTTGACTCAGATGCATTATGATCTTTACCCTTTGCTGTAAATTGACTCAGAGCACATCTTTATGTGTCATTCTTGCTACTCAGTTTCAGATGTTACCAACTCCCAGCATTATGGGGCTGCTTTGCACTCCATGTGATTTTCATTCTACACATTTTTCAGTTTCTTCATATGACCAAATAAAACATCCAGCATTTGGGGACATCACATGGGGTTTTTTTATACTCTCTGGTCAGACTTCATGTTCAGAACCTAATGAAGGGATTTTCCTCATCCACATGTGGTATTTTGCAGCTGTAGGAGATATGTTATTATTCTTTGTTTTGGAGCTTCCACATAAACATGCTTGATCTGGTTGCTTTGTAAAAGCCTTTACAAGTAACTCTGGGGAAGGCTGTTTTTGTAGCACAAGAGCCCAGCCCTGAGAATAAGTAGTACTGATACTTATTCTCAGTACTCAGCTCCTCCACTTGTAAAGGGAAGCAAGGAGCAAAGCATTTATGTTGGGAGAGTCACTTGCATGTCCTAGACAGAAGGAAATATCATGTGTGGCAGGAGGGGAAGGAGCTTAGGAAAGTGTGTAAGATTAACTGCATGGGAGAGGGTGACAGGAAAGCACATGAGAACAAATGTGATTTTAACCCAGTTTTCCAAAATGTTTCACATCTACTTTGCTTTGGAAATTATTTCAGTTCGTTTGCAGACAGCAGCATTCTCGAGGACAGCAAACTCAACAATGTTCACAGATATAGTATGTTGGATAAAGAAGACACACCACACAGATGTCTCCAGGAGAAAAAAAAAAAAAAAAATGGTAGGAGGAAGCCCTACTTTTATTAGTGGTGTTACAGGGAATCCAGCTCAGAGAATCCAGCTCAAAGAAAGGAGATTCCAGCTCTCAACCTTCTGCTGGTTTCAACCAATGTGTGTCTTGCAGAAAAGCTTGATTTGCATTTGCAGATGTCAAAGTGAGCACTGAGCAAAAACTGAAGCAAAAACAAATAAGAAAACACATGCCAGTGTTCCACTTTTTTGTGTCTGCTGGAATGGCATGAAGCCATATCAGCCAATTGTGTGCTTTAGAGCTGTTGTGCAGTGAGCAGTAAGAAATGTTGGAGTGCAAAGATGAGCTGTCTGTTATTACTACACTGCAGAGGCACCCCCTTCCCCTTCCCTTTTCCATCCCCTTCTCCTTCCCTTTCCCACCTTGCTCCCACAGACAAGACAACTCTGAGTTGCTCTGTCCCACTGCTTGGGAGTAACACCAGGAGCTGAACTAAGACACTGCTACAAGGACCCAGTTTTAACATAGGTATGATTTCCTTTCTGAAAGCCTGGACTTGTTACTGGTTGCCATAAATTGCAGAAGATCATGCACTCAGCATAACCTCTGGCTCATATCCCTTTATGGTTAGCTACACCACCATGACTTTGAGGCTAAATAATTACAAATAGTGCTCAATGCCCCATGGCTTTATTCTCTATTGTTATTAGTTCAAAATCCCTGAGCCACTCTCCTCTGATCCTGAGTAGGTAATTTAATGGACTGAAGAAGAGTTTTATCACAAAAACCTTTTTCCTCTCACTTCTTTGCATTGCAGAGCCTGTGACTAAAGCCTTCATACCCAGCAGAGCATGTTCCCTCACTGCTACATCTGCAAGTTGTTAGCCCAGATTTGCTCCTCATGCAGGACACAGCAGCTTTGTAAGCAAGTGGTTTTGCATGGAGGGGATAACCCAGTGTCTGAAAAAAAAAAAAAAACTAAAGCTTTTTGATGGAAAAATGTCCATCAGCAGGCTCCAAAGCTGGCTGTCACCCAAGCTGGCACTCAGGTTGTGGCTGTGCTCTCCCTGCCCAGCTGGGGCAGGCACTATGGGAAGTGTGTGGGTGCTGGACCACTAGCAGCCCATTTCCCATTCCCCACTTTCTCAAAGGCCAGGAACAAGGTGGAAGTCAGGCAGGGTCACCCACCAGTCCCTCTTTTCAGTCTTGATCTTGTTTTTCTCTGTGCCTCTGTACCACACAGAGACAGTTTCCAAAGACACCAAGCTATCACATCTCTCTCTGCATATTCTAGAGGCAGACTGAGGGCTAAACAATTTCAGTATGAAGCCCTGCCTCACCAAATTCAAATCCTAGACCAGTCTGCCAGAATGAGGATGGAACTAATTTTAAACTATTACTCCTGTGTTCTCCATCCATTTATAAAAGAGTAATATGGGAAGGCTCAGTGAGAGATGGGATGGACATTGTTTTTGAAGCTGAGGGAACTCCCTAGCTTAAAGTTTTTTAGTTGTGCTCTAACAGAACTACCTTATCTGGAGCCCAAGATGAAGTTTCAGCATCCCTTTAAACCACTCAGTTTTGCTTAGATGTGCAGTATGATTGGTGATGTGCTTTCAGAATTCCACAACTATTCCTTTCCTTACTTTCTTTTCAGACCTTGAGGTATTAGAGTCACAGGAAGCAGTTTCTTCTTGCTCTTACATGAATCAGTGCTCTTTGTGAATATAGTACAGTATGCAGTGATTTAAGAAGAATTTCTTTAATTCCAGTGAAGATGACAGAAGCATTGGGAAATGCAAGATCTTCATGATATTCCCTGAGTCAGAGAGGCCTGGTGGACACTGAGCTGACCAGAAGGCAGCAGTGTGCTCTTTGGCAAGGATGTCCAAGGGCATTTTGGTCTGTATTTGGCAGCTTTCCCAGCTCCAGGAAGGGACAGATCCCTCCTCTCCACTCAGTCCTGTGAGACACATCTGGATTACTGTGTCCAGTATTCATCAGCACAAAAGAACATACTGGAGTGAGTTCAGCAAGGGTACCTTGAAGATTATTAGGGTGCTGGGGCACCTCTGATATCAGAAAAGGATGAGAGAACTGGACCTGTCCAACCTGGAGAACAGAAAACTCAGGGAATCTTATCACTGTAGATATATCAGTGGGAGAAAAGAAGGCAGATCTTATAGTGGTGCCCAGGACAGAGATAAAGACAACAGGCACACGCTGGAATACAGGAAATTCCAACCAAACATAAAAACATTTTTCCTGTGTAGGTGCTCAAGCAGTGGAACAGGCAGCCTGTGAGGGAGGCTGTGGAGTCTCCATCCTTAAAGGTGGCTTTAATCCAATATCAATGTGGCCTGAGCTACCTGCTGTGGGCAGGAGTGGCACTGGGCTCCAGAGCTGTCACCCACCCTCAGTGCCACCACAGTTCCACCCTGCAATTCTATTCCACAGCACCAAGTTCCAACCACTAAATGTGTTTGAGGGTATACTAGAGGAAGTAGTGCTGCTTTACAGTATAAGGACAGATGAAATGATAAAAGGTGCAAATAAAGATTCTAAATTAAATGAAAGATTAAATAAAATGCGTCTTTTGCAAATAGGTTGAAGTGTATGGGTCCTGTATATTTGTCATCTTCAAGACACTTCTGAAGATCTTTCCTGCTCTCCATTCATACACTCTGCTGCAGGTCTGAAATTTTCCAGATGGGGTTGGATTTACCAGCACATAGTTTACACTAAGATTTTGTTTTTCTCTCTGTATACATAGCTCTGGTCTTTCTAAAGCTATGTTCTGTCACCATTTGTCACGGAGGGACACGAAAATGACGAGCTTTGACTCCAGTAGTTACAAAGATCAGAAGGCTTTCAGAAGGCTTTATTTTTCATTTTGTGCAGCCCTTTTATAACATGCTGCACTGAAGAACCATGTAGTTGGTTAGCAAAAACAACACTTCATTGGCTAAAGAACAGAAACAACACCTGGAAGAGCAGTGACCATGAGAGTCAAGATATTATGAAAATAATATTACTATATACAGAAAGCTGTCCTTTGTAAATGGATTTTTCTCAAGCCAGAGAAATCAGCAGTCTGGCAAACTGAAACCTTTACAGTCTCAGAAAATCAGGCCCACAGTGTTCCAATGATTCTGTGACTCCTTACAGCATCTTCCCACAGAAGATGAACTCCAGTGTGGTTTTCACAGCCCAGAAGCAAGCCATCCCTGAAGGTGGAGAGTTCACCTATGTCTTCTGTCTGACTTTAAAAAGTGGAGATTGGCCATTGCCAGCTCATGGAGGAGGTTCCTTGGGTAGGTGAAAACCAGGAAGAGCACAATGGGTGCCACTATTAGCTCTTGAGATATGAATACAGAAACTGTATCACACTAGTAGTAGTTCAACCTACCTGCTTCCTGTTCAGCTAAACTGAGAAGGAATGAGGAAAAAGTCTAGTAACTAATTTAAGCACAGATTTGGCTAAATGCAGTAAGGTGTTGATGCAGAGGCTGTCAGCCAGACAGTGTGCCTGTAAAATGTAGCATTCCTAAAAACTTTGTATCTCTTCTAAAATTATTTCTAGATTCCATCTTGCATGGATAAGTGGATAAGGCCCTTACTGGGCTCCTGTTGGTGTACACATCTGTAGGCTTGCCTATGCGGGTTTTTGCTTTTCCTTAGGTGGAAATTAGTATTTGTAAAAATGAGGGAATTAAATTTTCCAATTTAATTCTTTATTTTTCCAATTCTTCCAACACCATATCTCAATATAACTGAATATGAGGAACCATTCTTTTTTCTTCCCCTGTGGAAGTTTTGGTTATTATGAAAGGATGATTCCTCCCATAAATCACCAACTGGTTCCTGTCTCTCCAGTCACAGTGACATTCCTGACACTGGTTTCCACATGCTGCCCCAGCAGACCTTGGATAAGCCATGCTTGTCTAGGTTTCAATGCAAGCAAACAGAAAATAGCTGATCACTACTATCTGAGTTAAAGGAGGCATTACTTATACTTTATTCTGTTCAACCAGCAGAAATTCAGAGGAGAAACTCACTGACACAGTGGGAATCTCATACTTCATGGGCAGTGACTCCTGCTGCCAGCTTTCACATCGAGCTCAGCTGGAAGGAAAGTGTTTGGTACAGAAACTAAAAGGCTTGGTCATGCAGACAAGCTCCCAAATTAAAATGAGAACATGCCTCCCTGTTTTACACCTAAAATAAAGAAATTGAGCCAGTGTCAAAATCTCTGATTCCAGAACAATAACAGCTGGGGTCTGGTTAATGTTCAAGCTCCAGAGATGTTAATTATACCAGGACTTTTTCCTTCACAGTTGGTCAAAAGGTGACTTGTTTTTATGACCACAAGGAGATGAGGAGCTCAGACTGCCAAACTCAGAGGGGTTTTTCTCAAAGCAGAAGGACAAGCAGACAGCACAGGGCTATCTTGTCCTCAGGCCAGAATGCAAAGACATTCCAGCTGATGATTTCACAAGCTTTTGAGTATTGGCACCAGCTGAGTCATTTCTGGTTATCCAGTCATCTTGCCTGCATCTTCCTCAAGCCCAGCATCTCGACTTGCTGCTTCAAAGACGTCTAAGACAATGGACAATTTTAAGACAGATTTTGTGTAAGACATCAATGCTTGTGCAGTCACCTCTGAAGAGGCAATACCTGACAGAAAGCTGGCAACCCACCCTATTTAGCAGAGGCTCTCTCCTCACCTTCCACAGCCTCTATCAGAATTTTCCTGTGTTGTTTTCATGAGGACAAGCACTGTCACTGCACCAGCTGTCAATAATCCACCTCCTCTCCCAGTGAATCCACTCCTGCCCAAGCACCACAGAAAGCTTTGCATTCACCTCCCCAGGGCAGCCTAACACCTGCACCACAAACACTGAGGCTAAGTGCTTTCCTTGCCAAGGAAGGGTACTGCCATCCACTCTCAGGAGTCCACTTCAAAAATTTGGAGTCAATCTCCAGAACTATGTTCAGGGATTGCTCTTACACAGAAGATGCCAGGGCAGAAAGAGGCAGCCTCCCCCTGAGCCAGGGGAGTAAGGCCAGGCAATAAGCCAGGTGCTGCCTGGGGTGCTATTAATTCTGAATTCCTCTAGTTTTCTACATTTATACTCCTCTATGCACCTATAAAGTGTTTGTCTCAGGATGCATATAGAGGGTCCATACTCCCAACAAGTAGTTGGTTGTCTCTGATTAGGCCACCACCTAGGCATGTTATTTTGAAGATAGCAAAAATAGTGAATAATTGTTCTTCATACTACTTTCCACAGCTGTTTTGTGCTCCACAGCCAGCAGAGGTCCTTGGCCTCCTGTCCAAACCCCCAAATTTGAACTTCCCAAGAGTCAAGTTCTACCATCACATGATAAAATCTGTGCAACCTGACACCCATAACAACAGCAAAAATGTGAATTTTGTACTCAAATCATTTACACTGAACAGGAGATACAGGCATCCACACACACACCCCCCCCCCAAAAAAAAA
>WEIU01011318.1:201879-212141 GCA_013389925.1 Aegithalos caudatus | reverse complement strand
TTAAAAAAGAAATATTTGTTTTTTTTTTTTTTTTTTTTAAATTTTGTCAACTGAATCAAAATTATTTTGTAACACGGGAGACAAGGATTGTTTTAACTTGTTTCTTTTTTCCAGAAAACAGCTTGTCAAAAGAGATAGAATTTTAAAAACCATACCTTTAAATCTGCATTTTTCAGCACAAGTGTGATAATAGTTCATTCCATGTTAGCCAAGGGTCATCTTTCTTTGAAAGATGTGTCCCAATGCCAAGACGCCAAAATTCAGTTCTCTGAAACCCCACAGATCATAGAGAGTATGAGCTTTTCCAGTTATCACAGTTTGGTCTTTCTGCTGAAGGTGATTCAACATCTGTAGCAAAACAAACACAAACAAGCAAGCAAAACAAACAAAAAACCTCCACTGAGATTTGATTTAGAGTACAGAGGATGCCTAAGATTTCTGCAGGAAGGAAATCTGGAGCTCCTGGGCCTATCTGCTATTACCTAGCCTTCAACTACTTCTTTATGTTGTTGGAGCAGTGTTTCACTACCACCTGCCTTTCTGTTTTCAATAACTATTTTACATATTACTTTTCACTCTGGGGTGGCTGTAAGATGAATTTGTTTACAAGTGCCATGTGAATGCAGGCAAATCTGTCAGTACACAACTGAAACCCTGCATTTAGGAAAATTCCAGTTGCTTGCACATTTGCACTCCCATAAGGGAATTTATTTTCTTTTCCTCCCTTCCCCTGCTTTTATGTCTTTGCACTGTAGCATAACCAATAAAATGCTTTTCTGAACAGGTTGGAAAGTTATGCAAGATAAAGTATCTTTCAGTTAATTTATCCCCGAAGGAAAATAAAGTCATTATTTTATTCTCCTTTTTGTGCGTATTCAGTGCCTTTATAAAATGAAAGATTCACTGTGTGCACAAGACTTACAGAACATGAAATGCCAGATGACAACACAGGCATTTGTATCAACAGTGACACCAGATAACATGCCTGATACACTTATATAACAGTTTTAAAGCCCATCTGCTTCAGAGTCCAACTTCAGGGTGCCCTCACCATTTTTTTTTCTTTTTTTGAGGTGTGGGACTAATCCCCACACCTGAAAGACTGGAGAATCATTTCATCTGCATTCAGAGGTGTGTTTTGTAAAAGCCCACTGTCAAGCATATGCAGTCACTTGTGAACAGTTGAAAAAATGACACTAAAAGCATAACAAACTTCTAAGTGTCCATTAAACTTAGAGGCATTCCTCATCAGAAGCAATCCCTAATGTTACTCAGACACACATAAGATATGCAGTGTAATCAATGCATGCAATCATGCAATAAATTGTTCAAACCATTACTTTTCTAGGGGAAAAGGGAAGTTGCCATCTGGCTAAAAATTATTTTAAAGAAACGCCTGCTATTACATCCTNTTTTTTTTTTTCTACTTCTACAAAATAGGAAAAAAATATGCTTCTGAAGCATTGGGAGAGCCTTTTGTTTTCTGCTTTCTGTGATTGTAGCAAGCTCTGCTTTACTCAGCTGAGCTTGGAAATGTCTGCAGTACAAATACAAGAGACCTCAGCTTCCCTGATGACAACATTTGCCTAATCTCAGCTGCAAATTACAAGTCAGGGAAGCGAAACCCAGACTTGGAAAAAGAGGTTTCCCCTGACTGCAGCTGCTGGAGCTGGACATTTTAACCCCGGCTGAGAACTAATCAGCTCTCTATCTTCAGAATGTTATTTGCCCAGTATAAATGACATAAACCAAGATCATCATCTTAGTTTATTTTTTTCTAGAGTCCTTAGCATGCTACATTAACCTGACAATGCTTAATCTGGTGTTCATTTCACAATACACTTCATGCAATTCACAGTTGTAATTGGTTTTACACTGACATTACACATTTCGACCTAGCCATGGGAAAAGAATAACTCTTAATAATATTTCTCTGAAAAGTGTCCAAGCTCAAACGGCACAGAAGCAGCTCATGTTAGTTGCATGTGTATATTATTTTCTTCTGCCTTTTTTTTCACTGCAAGGATGATCACTGGCATAAGATTATAAGGTCCTTGTTTTAGTCCATTTGCAATTGAATCACGTTTGCTTGATTTCTTATGTCCTGAGGAGTTCTTAATTACAAAACAGCATTCAAGTATTCTAGTTTAACATCCCCATTTTTTCTGAGTTAAGGAACAAAGTAGACCTCGGGCTTCTGTTTCCATTATGAGTCTTCTGGAGTCCCATAACTGGTAGCCATAAAGTCTTCCTTTGCAACACACACTCAGCACTAAAGCCAGAGTATTGCTATTTGGCATTATCCAGTGAAGTGCAAGAAATTAAATAAGTTATGTCTTTATTGCTATAGTACACTACCAAGCAAAGTCACTTTCTAATACAATTGCAAGAGTTTTTGTGGAGTACACGTCCCTCCTCTTAGGGGCCAGTAGTTCAGCTGCACTGTGAGTATCGCTTAGCTGTCACGTGCCAAATGTCACTCTAAGAAGATGTGTTGAGTATTCTTGAGTCTGAAGAATCAGACCTCTCCTCATATTCATCTTCCGTGTAAATCGGTTGCTTAGACACAATAGGGCATCCGTCATCGGGAATCGAGATCCTGGGATCCTCTGACGAGCGGGAGGGAAGGACAGGGGAGCTTCGGAAAACGCTGGCTGAGTTGCTGGAGAAAGGGCTGACGTACTGGGACCGCAGCTGGTACTGCTGCTGCAGGGTCATGGTGTTCCAGAGGGTGACATCGTTGGGCAGGAAGGGGCTGGACTGGTTCCTGGCCAGCGTGTTCCTCAGCATCAGCGGGTACCGCGGCGGCTGGGGGAAAGGGTGCTGCAAGGGCACAGCCAGAGGGTTTGGCACCACGTTGCTGGAGTCAGCAGAGAACCTCAGCGTGTCGGGAACCCGGAATGCCGAGCCCACGGACCACTTGGAGGATGAGATAGGATAGGAACCCAGCGTGTGTTCAAAAATGTGCCCGTTGGAGGGCAGAACGAGGCCGTCAGATTCCGCAGAAGTTCTCTCCCCGCCGGCCGCTGAGGAGCGACTGGACAGGAGAACCTCTACAGCACTCACCAGGTCACCGCCACAGCCCTTCAGGATCAGCTCTAGCACGGTGGGCTTCTGGTTTGGGAAAATCTTTTTCAAGACTTCGAGTGGGGGTCTGTTTGCTTTCAAACTGAATGGCAAAGAAACTGTCCCAGAAGGACCTTCTATCAGGAGGTGGTTCTGTTCTGGGTGGTACTTGGGGCTGTCTGGACGGTTCTCTGTGCTCCCACCATTTTTCTGGACTGCAAAACCGACCTCATCCACTGAAACTATTTCAGGGCTTTCGGGGTTGAAACAACTTTTGGCTTTATTCATGTCTGGGGAACTCCTTTGGTCTGTGTCTTTGTCACTGTAGGTCTCGGCATTGTCTGCTCCACTTGCATCACCCAACCGCTCCTCATTCATGTCTGCAAAGAGAAGCCAGAGAAATTAACAGAAAACTGAGGCCAAAAGCTTTCACAGAGATTTGAGGATGCTGTCTTCTTAAAGTGAACAGACCAGGACTCTACGGGGGGAAAACTGGGTGTTTTTTGGTTTTTTTTTTTTTGAGATCCTGCAAAAATTAAGGTATCTTTGCTATATTCCATGATAATAAAACCACAAAAAGATAATGTGACCTGATCTAAACATACCTTGTCTCATTCTCCAATGTGAAAGCAAAGAACCTGTGATCATTTTTCTACTGCATCAAAAATGCTATATCCACTCTTTCTCACTGGTTACAAGGCAGCAACACACTAGGCAAGTGCAAGTTTTCTCAGAGGAATTTCAGCACTTTCATGTTGTAATTCCTCACTAGCATCATCTCATTGTCTGTGAGCTGAAGAGGGCACTTATGAGATGAAAATTCCCCTGCAGCTCCAACAGCATTCATGGAACCACTCTGTTATGGCTATGGGTTGAAGGTTTTAAAAGACTTCAAATAAATAAACGTATTCCAGTTTTGTCTCTGAAGAAACTGGTTCCCCCCATAGAAATTCATTCCTCCCACAGCAAGAACTGCAGCTTTTCCTCTAAACCCTTAAGCATGTCTGCTGCTTTGTCCCATCCAAGCATATATCCTGGAAAAGTCTGGTTTGGAGAGGACATCTGGAAGGCATTTGGTCCAATATCCTCTTCAAAGTGGGAGTAGCCTTGGACAAAGAGCAGGTTGCTCATGTCCCTGCTTAGATGACTTTTAAATAATTCCAAGGATGAGGACCCCACAACCTCTCTTAGCAATTGCTCCAGGTATCTTGCTTTCTGTGTGCTAAACTAAGAGGGATGAGAGCTGAGTTTGGAGCTGAAAACAAGCCCATTCACCATGGGCAGTCTCCAGACAGACACTCAAAACTCTTTGGTAATGCCTGACCAGAGTATGGAACCCTTTGAAACAAGACTGCTTGTCTGCAAGGATGAGAGAAGGATGCTTGCTTATGCAAAAGGGGGTCAATACACTTGCTTGAGATTGTCCATTGTAACTTCCCAAGGACACAGTTCTGCTGGCTTTCCTCCTTGGGCACAATGACATTCCTGGGAAGCATCAAGGCGTGGGGAGAGGATTGTTGTCCAAGCTGTGGCTGACAGAGCCCACCTTAACCACACAGGGTGATGCTTTTGAACACACAAATGGGAAGGACTTCTGCAGTCCAATACAACTTTTTGCTTGGTTTCCCAAGCCCCTGACAGACGCTCCAACTAGATAAAGTAGCTGAAAGAAGCAAGCAAAGGTTCCTAAAACATGCTGATCATCCCAAGTGAGATGGAACCAGTTAGAGGTGTGCAAGCACCTGAGCCTCACTGCTCACCATCTCCTGCCTTCCCCTCACCACAGGAACAGGCAGGGCTAAGTTCAACATTTAACAGATCAGCATGAAAAAAAAAAAATTATTAATGCAATTTATCCACTAGAGAGAAAGAAGGCAGGGTCTGAGCGAGCCTGAGCTGAGCAAGAAGCCACTATTCTCACCACAGTGGGGGCTATAAATAAAGAAGAAATCCTGTCAGAGCACAGCCTGACAGTGTGAGCATGGCAAAGGAAGGAACCTCAGGAGGATGGCTGTACCTGGCAGAAACAATGGGCCATCCTACAGAGATGTGGGGTGCTGCTAATTTGGGCTGTGAAAGATAAGTGTGTAGCTGAGGAATACAGATGCTCCTACAAAGACCTCAGTCCTTTTAACAGGATAACCCATTTTGGGAACTGGTTTTAACACTGGTTATGCTGCCTGTCTAGTGCAAACAGACAAGCAGTAACTCTGCATGTTCTGTATTACAGAGGATGCTCAGCACACCAATCTTGCTTTAGCAGCCAAAACAGAATGCAGGAAATTTTTTGCTGATAGCAAACTGGCACGTGTATCCTTCTGAGGAGGTGCTAAGGCATTGGCACAGCTCATTCTTTATTGAGAAAACGTGAGACTCATGCCACCTTTCCCTTCTAATCCCTTTACTATGCATTTATTACAAATCCTGGTGAACTGACTATTTATACATTCAAGGCTCAGAGGGCTTAGGAAGACATCCAACTACCTTGCCCCTGTCTTGACAGAGTCAGAGAGGCTGTTTAAGGAAGATGAGAGCCCTAATTTTCACATAAATAGATTCCACTGTGGTGACCAATATTACTAAATGGACTGAATGCAAGGAGAACATATTTCTAAATTACCTCATGCTCACGTTTACAGTATGTTTTTATGGGATGAGAACAAGTACCACTGGGGAGAAAATATGTGTTTATTTCAAACAAATAAACAAATAAACAAATAAACAAATAAACAAACAAACACCCTCTCAGGTAAGGTATCTAATATATTCCCTCATCCTTACAAAACGTTATTTTTAAGATATTTCAGATTTGCTTGATATTCTGTACTATTAAAAATATCCTCATGAGGCTTGCCTAAAATTTTTTTTCTGCAAATTCTGAAAACTCGCCCCACTGAATTTTGCATCTTTGTCATCAGGAGCCCGGAGAGATGCTGGCTCTCAGCTTTTGCACAGGGACAGTCTCCTCACACAGCACAGGTCACGGCGACGCATCTCACCGGGCTGTCACACCCGCAGGGACCGACGCGGAAAACGAGATTTCGGCGATTTTTAAATCCAAGTGCCGTTAACACGTGGAGAATTACCCTCTGCTGGCTACCACCGAGCGCGGAGGCTGCTGTGTTTTTCCTCTCTGTCTTTTTGAGAGCATTTCTGTGCCCGGGCTGGCGGCGCGCCGTGTCACACCCGCGGTGTCACACCCCGAGCTTGTCGCACGGCAGCTGGCCGCTCACCTGGCCGGCCCTCGGGGCTTTAAACTGCTTTAAATTGCTTTAAACACCCCTTGCCAACTAAGCTGAAGGCTCGGGAAAAAAACCAGGCGTGCTCCGGGAACTGTCCCCAACCCTTCACGGGATCCGCCGCGATCGGGATTTTCGTTTGGTTTAAAATCGGCACAAAATAGCCACCGTCAAATAATTGAAAATTTGTCATGGTTCATAATAGTCAAAGGTTGTCAAATAAACAAAAATTTGTGAAGGTACATTGTAAATGTCCCCAGGTGGGCACTGAATTGTAGGAATATTGCATGCACGTATTAATTGTGTTTGTATTTTCACGTACAAAAATAATGTTGTATTTAGAAGGCACCACCTACTGCTCTTCAACAAGGATTATTTTCTTTTCATAATTCGTAAGTTTTCACATGACAATATCCTAGGCTTCAAGAAATAAATGTTCCCCTCAGACATTTTTTACGTTTGTAGCAGTTTGGGTGTGGTATTTTGTTCTGCGTGAGATCTGAGGTTTTTTGCTGTATTTCTGGTGGTGGTGGTGTTTGGTTGGTTTGCTTTTCTTTTGGGGGGGAGGCGGTGTTTGCTTTTTCTGTGTTGTTTTGGTTTCGATTTTGGGAGGGTTGTTTCTCTCTGTGGCTTTGGAGCTGGGTTTAGTTTTTGTTTTCTTGGGTTTTTTTCTTGGTGGGGGTGTGTTTTGTTCACTGTGTGTGCACGTGTGTGCGTGTGTGTGTTTTGGGTTTTTTTTCCCCCCAAACACCTATTATTTCAAATTGCCTGCATTTTAAGTACGCCTTTTGTGATTCCTGGGAAAACTAAGGAAACTACTTTCCTACTGATATAAAGGATGGGGAGTATTCGTCAAATAATATGCATGCAGAGACAGGTACCAACCCAGGTCAGAGACGCAGTGCAAATACAGATAGATAGACATGAAACAGAAGAGTGGGAGAACCGTACATGCATTTACAGTAAAACACAAATTAATAAATAAAGCTGATACGAATTTGGCACAATATTTACCCCAATTCTTCTTCAGTATCTACACATTAATAATCAAGAGTCAAATGTTGTAAAGGGGTCAAATAAAAGCAAAATAAGGTGAGAGGGGAAAAGCTGTCCTCAAGTAATTAACTTGTCTGGAAAAGTTGGTCTAATATTTTGGAACCAAATTTTCTTATTCGATATTCCCATTGCTGACTCCCTGTTAAAACAGCTCATTCTTTGATTGATTGGACAGCTTTTTTCACAACACAGATTTCCTTGTATCCCAAAAGTACCTGCTGTTTTCCATTGTCGTATTATTAGGAAAGAGTGATACCAGAACTAGCAGAACGGCACAAAAACTAAGGCTACGTTTTTGATGGGTGCTTTTTGTTTGCTTTGGATGAATTTTTTGGTTGGTGGGTTTTGATATTTTTACTTTTGCTGTCTGTTTGTAGGAGTCGGGTGTTTGTTAGCTTGACACGGGTTATTGTGGTTTGGTTTTGGTTTTAATTTTCACTTCAGACTTTCTTCCCTATATTCGAAGATGTAAATACTCTGTAGGAGTCTAATCGCTGTTCTCAAATTAACAGAGACAGCTGCGCTGCATTAAGAAGCTGTCTCTGAAAATATCAGATGACGAATATCGCATTATATTGTTTAAAAGCCTTGATAACTACTGCTAAAAGAAATGTAACACGAATCATGTGGGCAAGGAAAGTTCATGAGCACGGTATCAGGAGGAGGATTCATTCCAGGTTAGCCAAGGCAGATGCAGCTAGGGTAGTTTCAGAACTTCCCAGCTGTCCCACCGAAATGCCCGATTGTTGCAGGAATAAAAGCAAACGGATCTGATTTTACCCTGTATAGGGAAATACCCCTTTGGCAATGAAAAAACCTTCCACGAGAACAACGTCCTCGGGGAGGAAAGGGTTGTGTGTGTGTTTTAGAAACGGGGTGGACAGGAGGTTCATCCTCTGTTTTTATGGCGATTTTAATACAGTTACTGGAAGGAAAGAGAAAGCCCTGCCGCTCAGACACGCAGGATAGCTGGAAACAAGCAAGCCGCGTGGTTAAACAGTGTCTGGTGGAAGGTGACAGGGGGAACCTCTAAGGAGATAATTTTCCGCTTTGCTCTCATGCATTCTCATGTTGATAAAAAGCGGGGGAGAAAAAAAAAAAAAGTCTGTGACAATCAGGGGCTGAGGACCACGGGGGTGAGGAGGTCTCAGTAACCAGAAAGGCTCCCCGGTGATCCCGGGGTACCCCGGTCCCCCCAGCCCGGCCTCACAGCGGGCAGGGCCGGCAGCAGGAGCAGCGCCGAGGGCCTTGATTTATGGAGAACTCCGTTATGTTTTGTTGTTTGTTTGTTTGTTTGTTTTCGCTCCGTAAAGCTGTTATCAGAAAGTGCTGACTGGCTGGCAAGGAAGAATTTCTCATCAATACACTTTGATTGTATTTTGCAAACAAAATGCCTGTTGCTGGGTAACATTTCACTTGAGCCTGACCTTCCCCAAAAGTTATTGCTATCAGATTCGATTTACACTCTCCTCCCGTGATTACTGTAATCTTTTAAACCGGGAAGTTCATACATCAGGGTGAAGGAAAGTTGAGCGTGCAAGTTAATATCGCTCCTATCCGACAGATTTATATGGTGCTGGCGGATGGGAGCTTTCATTTTCTCGAAGAAGCGAGGCGGGTTTTCCCCCTTCTCTGCCCACCTCCTCGGCCTTACCCCCGCCGCCTCCACGCAGGGAGGAGGCTCCGTGTGTGCGGAGAGCTGAGAGCATCCGCGCTACGACCAGCGGGAAATTTGGGAAAAAATGCCGGGTCCTAGGGAGCGACCGGCGGCACCGGGCCGAGATGCGGGGGACGGGGCTGCCGCAGGGCAGGCAGGCGGTGCCAAGGGCCGGGAAACGGGAAGCGAGTCCCAAACCACCGGCATCCTCGCTGCGGTGTTGAGCCCGGCCGTGCCGCCGCCTCGGGCCCGGGGTGTGTCCGCTCCGGTGCTGGAGGAGCAAAGCTCCGTACCGGGGCCCTGCTGGGCGCCTCCGTGGCCGAACTGGCTCCGTAGTGCACACAGGCCCGCTCGTCGGGAGCCACGGATTCGCAATTCCCGACCCGGGGAACCGAGAAAAATTTTGTCACAACTTGTCAGTGGAGTGCACCGGCGGCCTGGCTGCCGAACATCCCTCTGGTGAAAGGCTGTCAGCTCCCGCTCAGACAATGGAGCGAAGGCGGCAGCGATTCCGGAGTGCTACTTTTGCCTCCAGACACGCGTATTACCGACAGGTCGCACTCACAGGGTGCGCATCGCAGGAGGTGGTTTCAGCATCCCCGACCTGTCGCAAGCCGGCCTGGACGCGACCCAAAGGGACAGGCCTGGCAGGATTGCCCCGCTCATCCCCTGCCACCCCCCCGCCTTCCCCGGGCGTCACAGCTCCGCAGAAGCCATCCGGCTCCTGGCTCCGCTTTCGGCCTGAGCCTCTCTGTGCAGGTCCTGTCCTGGACGAGGACCCGCAGCCCGATGCCCGGGGTGCGGGAAGCCGGAGAGCGGCCCCAGCCCGGGAGCGGGACCGGGAGCGACAGAGACACGCTGCTGCGATCCACGCGGGATGGGCCCGTTCCCCGGGTGGTCTGGGAACGGGCCCAGGAGCGGCACGTCGGGGAATCGGCTGTCAGCGGCGACGCTCGCCGGCCGCCTCCTCCAGTCTCGGTGGACGCGATTCTGGCCGGAAAGCGGGCCGGTCACTGTGCAGCTCCACGCCTTCCGAGAGCGTTAAAGTGCACCCGATAGAATTCCTGCCCATTCCCTTTCCACAGAGCCCGCCGGGAGAAAGGGAAAGTCTTCGCCTTTACTCGTTCCGGCCCCATGCCTTAGAACCGACAGTCGGGATCCCAGCCCTCCCTCTCCCGCTCCCTCCTGCCCCGGTCCCGCGGTGCCCGGCCCGGCCTCACCTGCCTTGGGGAGCGGCCCCGGGA
>WEIU01011318.1:165431-196326 GCA_013389925.1 Aegithalos caudatus | reverse complement strand
CCGGCCCCTGCACGGGGAGGGGCCGCCACAGGACTCCCGGTTATCTCGGCTCCCGCTCCCCCGGGCCCCTGCCCGCCTTTCGGAGACGCTCTCTCCGCCTTTACCCCGACGGCGGCCCCCCAATCCCACCCCACCCCATCCCTGAGACGGGCGGCGGGGGCTCCGCGCTGGCTCCTCGGCGGCAGGATGCACCACANCGCAACCCCCCAAGCAGAACAAGCAAACCGAGAACGCTGCCGCTGTACCGCCCTGCCCCGGCTACTCGCCGCCCTCCTGCGCCGGGCTCATCGCGAAGTTGCCGGGCTGCGCGGGGGGCTCGCACTCCAGGTCCCCCTTGGTGCTCTCGCTGCTGCTCGACAGACACCCCAGGCCGGAGTCCTGGCTGCTGGGCGGCGAAAACACTGCCAGAGAGGGGAAGAGAGAGGGAAAAAAAACCACAACAGTGCCTGAGACACCCCCTTGTCTCCGACTAGAGGAGACCCACACAGATCTCCCCTCTCCGGGAAGAGGGGTGAGTTGTTCGTGCTGAGGTGCCGGTCTCCCTCCTCCCGCCAAGGTGAACAGTGGGAGGAAAACAACTTCAGGTCTGGGGGCTGCATCCCTCCACCCGCAAGGAAACTACCTACCTACAGACCTAAGGCCCTGCCTCGGGCAGCCCGACGCCGAGGACAAATATTACAAAATTTAAAACTAATGCAGTGCTAGGAACGGTTGCAACATTGCAATTTGCAGTAGATACAAAAACCAAGTAAAAGGGTCTCTGACCTTCCTAACCTTAGATGAGTTGAGATCCACCCCCAACACTCCCTTCCTGCCTACCATGAATATAATTAAGGGGAAGCTGCAGTGGTAATTTCTCTCCTCATTAACTTCCTGATTGGTTTCAGGCTCAGGATTCCAGCAGCCGGCAGTTTGTCACCAATTCCAAATGGCCAATCGTTAATACTAATGTTTGTGTAGCTAACTGCCAGCATCTGCCACGGCTTCTTGTACAACAGTAATAGTGAAAGGGTAACATTAGTGCTTCCCGTGTTAATTCAGATTCTGTTCATCAATAGGAAAATCTATGATGTAATTAGCAAAATGCAT
The DNA here is from genome assembly GCA_013389925.1 of Aegithalos caudatus. Classification (NCBI taxonomy): domain Eukaryota; kingdom Metazoa; phylum Chordata; class Aves; order Passeriformes; family Aegithalidae; genus Aegithalos; species Aegithalos caudatus. The sequence goes on along the minus strand of WEIU01011318.1, from coordinate 195,237 downwards.
CGGTAGTTGAGGCAGTTGGAGGGAAACTAAATCACAGCAGGAGCTCCACGAGCCCCTGACACCTTTATCATCAATACTATGTTCTGGATTTTACTGTTCAGTGGAAAGTATTACCAGCCTCTGGTCTTTTAAAAGAGAATATTGTTTACAGCCACTGCTTGTTTCGTAGAAGCCATGATGAATCTAGTACAACTGCACAAAAACAAGAAATACAGAGCTGAGGTTTAAACTCTATCCTGAAATCACACTGCTGTGCCTAAGTTAGCTGCTCCTCCACATTTGAGCCCTGGGCGCTTTCAGACTCTGGGGACTTCTAGTCCTGAAGTTTGATGAAAAAGATGAGGTCAGGCTTGACTTTGACAACCAGTCCAATCCGACAGGATTCAAGGAAAGTAAACCTCACCACCTGGGTTTAGCCCACTACTCATGAGAAAATTAGAAATCCGCTCTTAAAAAACACCAACATTCCATTTCTGTAGTATCCTGCATTTCTGGAGTAAATTCCATTTGCGGCTCAGCTTCTGAATTTGTCCTGTTTTTAAACACAACACTGGTTACCAAGAGATGGAAAAGACATTATGAAGTTGACATCACACACACCATTTTCACCTACTTAACACCCATGCGCAGACAAAACAGTGATTTCCATTCCTTTCACAGAGTTTTGACCATTTTTGATATTGCAGAAGCTGACTCCTTGATTCCATGCAAGTGTCTCCTTTGATGCACAGAAGGAAGGACTAAGGTTCTAACATCACTCTGCCAAAGCAGACCCTATTATTGTCTTCTAGATCTGACATAAATTGTTTAACTCCAGGGAATGGGCTATTACCCCTGTATTACATTTTTTCCCAGCTAAAATACACAGAAAAGAACACAAGGCTTAGACATGAGGAAGTGACAAGGCAGTCAAGGCAAATTCCAACAGTTTTTATACATCCTGCAAATGCTGCTAATTGTTTTAATGACACAGAAAGAGGAACCTGGTCCACAGTATCTTGTATTCCTTTGCTATGTGGTCAAATGCACAGAACAACCAAACAGGTTTCCAAGAGCTCCAGGCCTGAAATATTGTTTCACTGATTTGCATTTGGATCAGGCTGGACCTGCACTTACATAACCTGTAGTTACAGGGAACAACTGCTTAGATTTTTACTTTTTCCAGCCCACCAACCCTAAAAACAAGAAGTGTTGCAGAATTAGAAACGATCCTTGTGGTTTCCAAGAGCCAAACTATCTTCTGCCATGAGAACACACCAGGAGATCCCAATGGTGTACTTCCTACCTTTCCTTTTTAGTGTTTAAGCAGGGTTGGTGGGGGGGCTCCAAGGAGAAGTCACATCTCCCCAGTGTCTGGATGAGGACACCACTTGTCTTTTTACTTCACTTCCTCTATTAAGTCATTTTATCATGGCCTAAGGGCTCCTAGGACTTGAACCAAGTGTAAACGTGCAGATTACAGGCAGCAAGCAGAACAACAGAGGAGCATTTCTGCTCCTCTGCAAGGGAAGCAGCACAAACATACCCAGTGTATGTTCCAGTCTGCACCATGTTCTGAAACACACATTGTGCACTGTTTCAGGTGAATATCTTGTTGGGGTAGCTCATGTTTGGACTATTACATAGTGACAGAGCAGAGATGCTCTGTATGTCCACATGGCAATGTCTAAGGGGAAATCACCTGCAGGAAAAGCAGAATTACCACCTCTCCTGATGCGTTCTACAGACGAGCTCCTCAATGGTAACTCACAGCTTTAGGGCGTGCCTGCCAACAATTTCAGCTTTGGTAGGATCTGGCCAGGTCTAGCACCAGGAATAATCTTTCTCCATAAGGTACCTTGCATCCTATAGTCATGCAGCTGGAATTACCTCAACAGGGTGGCTGGCTCTCCAACTCTCAGAACCTCACTCTGCTCTGATTTAGAAAAACCCCAAGGTATGTGAAGGTTTAGGACATGCTGTAAGGGAAGCGACTGAGGTTAAAAGGGAATAATTTTTTGTTTACTCTCAAGTAGCCAATGGGCAAGATTTTTATTTATTTTAAAGGATTTGTTAATATTTCTAAGCATGCATGTGCCTGAAGTGATGTAAAGACCAACTTTTAAATACAGAGGTCTATAGATCTCTGTGATTTCAGAAAGTGGGGTTTTTGTGTGTGGGTTTGTTTGTTTTTTTTTTCAAACACAAAGAATCCGAAAGATTCAATGTGACACAGTACAGATGTTAAAACCCTACCACAACAAAACTGCCACTTTGTTTTTGTGGTCTACTTTTTGAGCAACTCTATGTTAGTTTAGTATAAACCTGCAGAATGACAGAGCAACTTTTTTTGGTAGACAGACAACCAAATCTGTTTCTTAGTATCTCAAGTGGTGGCTCCTAAGTCTTCTGGATGAGTGAAGCTCCATTTTTTTTCCACTGACTTCCAAATTAATCAAAGTTTTGGTTATTAAGCAATTTGGGCTATATACTCTGCTTTGCAAATATGCATAAGGGTATGTAATGAGGGCCACAAAGGTTTCAGAAACAATCTGGCACTGCCAGATTTACCTTACTGCTACTTCTGTATCCAGACCTGGAATACTTTATCGAACAGACCTCCACTGAAGTCAACAGTCACTTGAAGTCAAGCAAGGTGCAGTGAGTAGGTGCAATGCTGATAAAAAGTACAAGATATTCAGATTGGGACTTGTAGCTATAAAAAGGCAGCAAAAAGGAAATAAGCAATTCTGTTTCAGTGTTTTAATCATACAGCAATAAAATGTAGGACTTCCAAGTTCAAAGAAACAAAACCCATGTTCTTTTTGACTTAAGTATATGAGTTTCATCTGTTTGAGGCTTGTGGCTGATCCTCCCACAGTTGTTACACAGCCCTTATCTGTGTAAATAACAGTTCCAGAATTGGGTCTCTGACAGTTTTTAAAGACCATTCCTTGATTTAATTTACCTTTACCTAGTTTACCCTTGGGAAAGCACCTGAATACTTTTGACTCATATGAATCTGAAAAACATTGAGCTAATATCACACAAGAATAGAAATGAGAAGGGATCTCAACAACAGACAGAAAACCTTATGTCTTCTGGCACTGCTAACTGCATTGACTTTTTACTTGAGTGATCCCCAAAATTCAGTGGACTGAAAAGAGTAATACACTTTCAGTGATGTGAGAAATCAGAAGGACATTCATGCTTGAAAAAGTTGGGTTTTTTTCTGAGTTTACGTTTAAAAAACTCTTAAACTCTAAATAAGGAGCAATTTGTAAAGATTTAAAATTTGAGTGGTACAACTCATTTTAAGAACTCTTTCACCTTTCTTAGGGAAAGTGAGTAAAAGCATGTCAGTCCCACACACTGCTAAGGGCCATTCACTTCTTCCTGGTGTGCACATTGTGTGTCAGCACAGCCCACCATGTATGATGAAGAACTAGATGAAACTGCAAGTTTGATGGCATGGGAGCATCACTAAAACATGCCTCAGTCTTTGGCATGAGGGTGGACAGGAACTGCTCTTCACAGTACCTTCTCCTACAAAGCATTTTCCTTCTGCAAATACTACTGCTGTTGCAAGCAGCAATTTCCACTCCTACAGAGATCCCACATAAAGGTTCCTGAAAACCAAACTGGCCTGGGAAACCACCGGTAGTCAATCCAAGAAACAAGTCATGATACCTGCACAAAGGGCAGAATGAGAGAAAATGGCACTGGCATTCTCCTCAGGACACCAATTCAAACCACCACAAGACAGGAAGGGTGGATGGTCATGTTGGCTGATTTGGGGGCTTGGGAATAACCACAGGTGAAAACCAGTTTGAAAACACTGTCCTGTTCCCACCCAAGTCAAAGGTACCCTGTTACTGAGATTGTTGCCCAAAGGGCTGACTCTACCTCCCACATCAGCAAACAGCCTGCCAGGCTACAGTAATTATGGTAACACTAGGGTAACTGCCTGACAAAGCATTAGGTCAAAAACCCTCAATCAATCAAACAACACCCCCCAAAACAGTTAGTGCTGCAAAATCAGACACTAGGAATCAGAGAACTATCAGAACCCTCAGCTGATTGTCTCAGCAACTGAGAAGACACACACACACACACAAAAAAAAAAGAGAATGGGAGAAAGCACACTTTTCCTGCTGTAGAGAAAGCATTAAGAGTGTCAAAGTCTGTCCTGACTTCACTGTAGATGATAAGATGGGCAAGATGCAGCCTCCATGTAAACACATGTAGGAAGGTCAGCTGAGTTCTCCTAAGCAATCTCTCTTCAGCTGCCTTTCACCTTAGGCAGTACTTAACCCTATGTTCTTGAACAAGTGTTCAACTCCTTAAGCAGAGTTAACAAATGGTCAGAAAGAAAACCTACCTCTGCAATATCTCTCACATGATCCATTCCTGTGTGAATGCTCTATTATTTAAAAAGGGAGGACTATTGACTTATACCAGGGTGAAAGAACTGCTCATAAGCCAGCCATGCAATGGGTTCAGCCTCATTCTCTGGTATTTGGCTCTGTGCAGATCTAAGACAACAACAGTCAAGAGACTATGGGTCAATGGGTTCCTACTAGAAGCTTCAAGGAAATCAAGAGACAAACTTGAATCAGCTGTGTTTTCAAAATTTCCTTTGAACATAAAGATTCCAATTTTGTGAAGCCGCAGTAATGCATGTTCCTAGAGGACATCTGCACTTGGTGAATCCCGAATATATTTTATTTCTTTGGCTTCTACTCTGTATGAACTGAAGTAAAAAAAAACATCCAAATTCCCATCTTTTTCATTACATCTCTCTTGCTCAGGACAAGTGCTGGGATGAAATGGTTCTTAGTGAAAATTCCTGTCAATGTCCACAAGTGCATAAATGCCCTATGTATTTTCTGTACTGACTGTCCTTCTCCTCTGTCCCTTGGGCCCCATCAAAAATCTGGACCAGGGGACAGCTTCCATGGGCACAAATCCTGGAAAGCCCACCTGAAGCCAAGGGTTTTTGCTTGCTGCAGCTGGTCACCACAACACAGTGTGAGTGCAGACTTCTTTGCAGCAGTATGATGTGCACCAGTGTGTAAGATGAGGTGCCTGACACCAAGCAGTTTACAAGAGGAAAAAGAAAACTCAGCTATGGGTCCACCTTGAAACTAAACTGCACATATTACTCTGACCAGCTGAAATGTCTCTGTGACTGTTCCTGTGAGCAATGTGTTATGGTCTGTGCTGACCACAATGCAGATTAATTTGCAAGAACATGGGAGTGATGCTCCTTTTCTGCTTTGCAAACCATTAACACAATGGAAACTTGTCCAGTTTTAGAAACCTGTGTCTGTGGATATTTTCCTGCTGAAAGGAAGTTACAGGAGCAACAAACAGAGCTGCTTTTTGATGCAAAAATAAAAACAGGCCTAAGGATCTTGAAACAAATGCACACTCCATCTGTGTCTCTTGACATAGGTATACTATTTCATAGCACAGCCCTTTTCCCCTTCTCAAACACCTACCCTTGTCACTAACATTTAAGGCAATTAGGATTATCTTGGATATCCACAAAAGGGCACATTTATTGTGTATTTTCAAATAGCATTAATTTTTGGCATTAGGAACTCGGGATAAAAGGTGAAGATCTGAATAGAGATCTTTATTCAGTATGCTTTACCACGGATTATCTCAATTCTTTTCCAGTTCATGCTTGCAGTTTCAGCAACTAAGAAGGCAGGGCTATAACTGATGTAATTAGAAACCAGAGGCTGGAGAAAATATCCTCCTGTTGACTCCCTCACCTCTGATTTTAAATTCTCTTACAGTAGTATGTGAAACAATCAAATAAGGCTTTCTACATCTCACCCACTATCAGCTAGACAGACAGGATGCTAAAATGGTACTTGGGAAATTCAGGCTTTTTTACTCAGACTCCAAAACACAGCTTGAAACTATACCAATCTTCTACAAAGCAACTGCCCTTCATGCTTGCATGCAGGAACTGCAGCAGAGCAGCACTGATGGACCAATGCTGTCTCTTCTCACCAGCTTTGCATTCTGTGGCTAACCTGATGTCATTGAGCCACTGCTGCAGGCGAGGGAAGGCAGAGCATGAACAACCTCAAAAACTTCAGGTGTGCTGAGGTGAGTACCTTTGCTTTGAAAGACTGAAAGGGGACATTCAGAATTCAGCTGAGTGAGGCTCTCTTTGGCAAATGTGAGTGGTTACTTTCCTCTTGTGCATGTACTCATCCCAAGGGCTCACCCTACCAAGTCAGGACCCAGCCAGGTACACCTCCACAGAAACCTCCCCAGTTTATATTCCACTGCCAGGAGCCCTAGTGGCTAGTTCTCTCAAAAAGAAAACATTATTTTAATAATTTCATGAAGATTTTGTGCTGGAAGACATGAAACAAAAAGTTCTCCACCATCTCAACATAAAGCAGGCATTTCCCACTGTTGGGTAACAAGGTAAAACAAACATCTCTGTTTGTTTTTGAGTCATTTGTAAGTGAAAACATTCTGTATGATTTTACATAAAGCATAACAACCTCAGCCACAAAAGAGCTGGGATAAACTCACAAATCTGACCTACTTTTAACACTACAAAGAAAGTCAACATGATTAAATGCAAAAAGTATCTCCCTTTTCCCTCCCTAGCTTTCTCCAGTCCTTTATTTAATCCCTTCTGTTGTCCTGGGCACCCAGTTGCACAGCAACATGGGAATTATAATAAAAAGTAGGTGTACTGCCAGTACTGCAGAGAGGCACATGCTTCTCCTTCAGGCTGTAACTCTTGACCAGCAGACCTATTTTGGAGATCCTTATTTCCCTCAGACATTCACAGTTCACCAGAGGACCCCATGGTTTGCACTGCTGTTTTCTACATCAAAGTCCAACAGGAATTTTTGGAAAACAGAAACCAGGCCACCATTTAAAGAATCAAGATTACAGAACAGCCACACAAACGTAGGAGGAGGTACTGATCATCAGCAAAGGAGAATTTAGAAAGTGGCTGTGAGGTACAGGGGATGTTTGGACATCTGTCACTAACTGCAGAACAGCAAGGAATCTCAGAGGAATGAAGCCATTGGCTTCATCATGTAACAAGACTGTGAAAAAGCCAGGACCTTAAATCTCTTTATTCCGAGAAGTCAGATACTACTTCCCTATTCCACACACAACACCAGAGACTGATTGACCATCAGACAAAGATGACCCTGGTTTGTTATACTCAAAAGACTGACAAAAGACAGGAAGCACTGAGAAAAAAAAGTGAACTTCAAGTACACTCTTTGAATTGTTTTTCTTATTTCTATAGTAATCAAAATCTAACAACAAGATTAAAATAGAAACATATCAATAATTTCCCACGAGAAATATATACCTATCTTACCAGCTGCTGGTGTGCAGGCCTAAATTTCTATTTTTGAGCATTTTACCCTGCCAGAACTGGTTTTACACAAAACTGCTGTGCTATGGGGGCCAGAGTCTTGGAACTACAGTCCCATGCCTGTCGACTGGGCACAGCAGCAAGGCAGGTCTTAGCACCCTACATGCCTCTCCTATGTGGCCACTTTTTGAAGCCAGATCCATGAAATGAACTGTGTGTACAGAAGTTTGCCTAGTTTGGGGGTTTTTTTCCCCCCATGAGTAGAGAACAAACCATTCACAGATGGTGAGAGAATCACTAGGGGCCACACAGCCACATGAAAGGGCAGCAACCCTTGATTGCAAGGCAGGAATAACAGGCTGCCTACAACTCCAAATCTTTGACAGGAATCACAGAGTGGTTTGGTTGGAAGGGATTTTTAGGCCATCCACTCCAACTCTTTTGCAGTGAGAAGAGACATGTCAAACTAGATCAGGTAGCTCAGAGTCCCATTCAACCCGACCTTGAATGTTTCCATAAATGCTCCCACCCACGACCTCTCTGGACAACCTGTGCCAGTATTTTATCACCACCACTGTAAAAAAAAAAAATCTCCCAGTATCCAGTCTGAATTTACCCTCCTTTAGTTTTAAAATCATTATTCCTTGTCCTATCTACAGGCCCTATTAAAAAGCCAGTCATGCCCTTATCAGCCCCCTCTATCTGAAAGGCCCCAGTGATGTCTCCCTGGATTCTCTTCTCTAGGCTCAAAATGGACTCATCATCCATGTGAGACTGCTGAGGAAAGAAGGCCATCTGGATCCTCTCTTTGTCCTGTCCTAAGTTTGCAGACATAATTGATTTCAGCAAAAACAACCTATTAGATTTTTTTCCAAAGCAGAAATTTCTATCAGAACAAATTCCAGCCAGCTCTAAAGAAGAGAACATGGCATTGTCTCTTGGCACCCTAGAGTTCCCTCAGGAAGAGTTAGGTGACTCTATGCTAATTTTGTGGAGTCTGGTTACTGTCCATCTCCTCTGGGGTCTGCATCTCCTCCTGTACTGATGACACAGCTTTTCCATACATCCCAAACACCACCTAACCAGCATATAATAGCACACAGAGGTGACTGAAAGAGCAAAAGGGTTTTTTTGTGGGATGACTGCTGACTGAGGGCACAGTCAGAGGTGTCCTGTTTCAAGGGAAGACCTCACAGGCTGCATCTGTCTCCTGGAATAACACAGGAGACAACTAGGGAGACCCAGCTCCTGGGGCATCTGCTTCTGGGCATCACTACATTATAGCTACCTTTGTTTTTTAAGATACATGAATTTCAAACCTTTCTACACAAGAAGTTTCTTGTAGATAATTACCTTAGAAGCATCAACTGTCCTACCTAAAGATGTACTGCCACTTGCAAGAGCTGAGGCAGAAAGATGTTTTTTGAAAATCATGGTTAATTTTAAAGTAAAGAGTGCACTCAAGACTCAGGATAATGTTATCAAGTAGTAGGGTATGTGGAGACACAAAACAAAAGGCACAAAGTTTCTCCCTTGTGTAGCTGTGCTAAAGAAATGAAACTGGATTCCAAGAGCTCTAACAATCACATAAAACCTTTTAGTATTCAGCACAGAAATCAAAACACAACATTATTTTGGCTGAATGCCTCTCCACTTGGGTCAGAAAGGCTGTTAATCTTCACTAGTGTATCAAGAACAAAAAAATAGATAGTTCACACAACACCAAGACTGGCCACGTAAATGTAAATTTTTATTCTGGTCACTTCTCTTCATATTTCATTGTTGCCAATGTCAATTCATAAAACAAGGATGAAATCTATGCCCAGGATCATCAGTCCTAATGCTCAAGGCATAACCTAATTGTTAATAACGATGGACTCAGCTCTTTCAGGTTTAAAAAACACTGTCTCAATGCAACAGTGCTATTTAATACAGCTTAAAAATTTTTGGACATAATTTGCAAGCTTTTGGAAATCAAGAGGTTACTAAACAATCAGTCAAAAATACTAGGTCTAATGCAAGTCCTCTCATGGTAAATACAATATATTTCCAACTTGCAAATAGATTTATTTACTTTAAAAATTATCTTATAATTCAACTGTCTCTGCTTGGAAGGGAGAAGACAAGGATCTGCAACTTGTACCACACTTGGAAAAGGAACAGGAGGTTTGTCAGTGACTTTAGCACCAACAACACAATATTCACCAATGACTATGCCCAAATTGAGTAAGAGTAAAGAAAGAAAAAGCCTTATCGTTTATGTCTTACAATTTAAATGAATCTGCAATTTAAAAAGCCCAGAAGGCTTTAAAGTGACTTAGTATTCCCATGGCATTACAATTTTTAATATTAATTTCAAACTGGATGCAAGTTCAGCAGATCTGCAGTAACATGGTTTAACGAGTATTGATGAAATACACAGCACAAGATGTGTACGTGCAGAGTAAAAATGTTGCTACTTATTTTAAAGTGAGATTCATTCCCCCCAAAGTTTAGGAACCTTGCTGCAGTAAGTCACAATACTTGAGTAAATAGGGACAAAAACAGAACACAAAACATTTTTGAGGTAGTCAAGTAAGTTAAATGAAGTTTCACACAACATTAGGCTTAAGACAGACCTGCTGTGTTGTATTTATATTCATTTCCATGAACACAATACAAGTAATGCTGAGTGTGTGCCATCAGCTGGAGGGCATGGGCTGTGTCTAAGGATGCTGCTGGTGCTGCCAGCTGCATCTCCACAGCCTCAGTGATGTCCAAACCCCAACTGGTGATGCCCACCTGTAGGAAGGTCATCCCACCAGCAGCCAGCATTTTTTCTGGATCCTGACAGCAGCAGTCTTGCTAAGAAGAACCAAAACTCCTCTGAGATCACACTGGTTACAGTCTACACACTGTAGGGCATGCCAGTAGGGCCCAAAAACCTTGGTTGTGTTAAGCTTCCTTCAAGAGTACAAGGTTCTCTTGTGTCATCTTTCCTTACTAAAATTGGAATGGGAGCAAGTGTAGCCGAGGAGTTTCAACGTGCACTTCCCTCCCCTTTCCTGGCACTCTCTGAAATCCAGATAGTGACAGTGGCAGGAAAGTTCTAAAATACTTGAATAGATTAACAGAAAATCAAAATTTTATTATTGTCATCTGTTGCAGAGAAAATTTTAAGACAGGTCTCTGGGGCCAATGCAGGCCCTCGCAGCTGTATCAAAGACTGCCTACCCCCAAGAAAATCACTGCAACTCTCTATCTAAGTTAATTTCAACAGCACTGAATGCAACTCTGGTCAGTAAGAAGGTGGTTCAACACTCTAAGGGCAAGGCAGGATGAAGGTAAGTGAAAAGTGGAGCTCCTGCATCACACATCCCTGCTGCCACCCACCACGGACACGGGGCGGTGGAGGGAGTCAAGAGCACGGGCTGCAAGGAGCTTGCCCTGCACAGTAACTCTGTACTTGGGGGTGTTCAGGGTCAAGGCAGGGGGTTTTCCCTCTCTTGGGAGATAGGAAAGGCAGTCCTACTCCACACATGCACAGCTGAAGGAAGAAAAGCAGGTGAAACGGTCCGAGCTGGAAAGTTAAGAGTCACAGAGGTCAGCTCCACAGCTGAGAAGGGGCAATTATTTTCAAACTATGGGCCAAACCTATAGTGAGCCTTTTTAACTACAATTAGGCAGTTGCATATTCATTTTTGATAGTCCCAGGGAACTAATGTATCCACCTAGCAGGAATACACCAGATGCCTCTTATCAAGTCAGTGTTACTTCGATGTTACTTCACTCTGTTGGCACAAACCTATGTGCAGTGCTTATGCCTTTGGAAAAACTAGAAACTCAATCCACTAAATTAAAGATCCTGAAAGCAATTGTGATTTAGGGAAGCACTAGGGCAAGATGTGTTGGTAGAGACAGCTTTATGAACTAGAAGTTCATATTTATCCAAGGGAGGAAACAGCAAAAAACTAACATGACTGAAATAATGATTTACAGTAATTAGGAAAATTTATACTATAGTTAGGGATACACAGCTAGCTGAAATCTGCCTCCACACAGAAATTTATCAAAATGTATTCTACAAACTCAAAAGCCAATACAAAAAACAACAGCTAAAACATCTAGTGTAAACAGTTGTTCCAGGGTGGGAAAACAGAACCTTCCTTGCAGTGACTGCAATTGCTCAGAGACAGAACTTGAAAGGAGAAAATGATTTATAAACAAATAGGAGAGAGCTCTTGTTGATTTTTCTCTTCCTTTTATGTCCATAAAGGAAACAAAACTACTGGCCAACTGAACTAGGAACATTCTTTACTTTCAGTGGTTCAATACATGATTAATGCTATGCTTGGAATAAATAAACAACCTACACACAGCATACAGGCTGCGATTCAGACCTCAGACTAATTTTCAATTTGAGAAACTTAACTGATTTAACAGATACTGTGAGATGAACATCCGACATACAGCTTTGAAACTGGCATTGTAAAATTATGAGAATGCAGAGAATAAATGCAAATATATAAATGCCAATGTTAAAGAAACTAAATTATAATTGTTTGGTTTATTTCAGAATGACCTACAGGGAATACTCTGTATAACCTGACTCCCACTCTTCCCTCATCACATAGTAAAATGAAATGCCTACAAATTAAGTCTTCCCAGCATACTTCAAAACCAATCCCGAGATTTTGTCAGACTTTTAGCATATTTCAAAAATAAACGCTCCCCCAATCCCCTCAAACATTTTTCAAGGGAGCTGTAATGCACACACAGAGGCTTTCAGCTTTTCTTGCACCAGCCTGTGGGCACCCAGTGCAGAACCTTTAGTGGCAGAGGTGGGGGCACAGTGTAGGGGAGGGTAGGGAGCTGCTGCTGGCATTTGCCTTGTGCCTGCACCACCGTGCCTGTGCTGTGACACAACAGGAATGTGCTCAGCTAAAGGCAGCCAGTGGGAAACCACCCCGGCAGAAACCACCAGGTCTCTTCAGTCTTCTCCAACAGCACTAAAAAAGTAAAATGTGGACACCCTCCCCACTACAGAATCTCTCTCCTATTCTGCTTATTCACAATCAGCATTGATATTTATAGATGATCGTAATTTACAGGTGTGGAAGCAGCGAGGGGAAGCAAATACTTTCATAACACATAAAACAAGTTCACTGGCTTTGCACCAGTATAGCATTACAAGTCTGGTATTTTTCCGTTCTTCCAGTGAAGGAACACTTTGTCTTGTTCTTTGTGTTTTCTCAGTACTGCAGGCTACCAAAATGTCACAGGCAGAAAGCAGCTGTAACACTGGCATGTCTGATCTACTTCAACAAGTTTGGAAGAAACGAAATGTAATTTATTATAGCCTATTTACGCCTGCAACAATTACCCTTCAAAACCCGAAGGAGAACAACGTAATTGAAGATACATGCCTTCTTCCCTGCAGAAACCTCAAACAGCCTCAGGCAAGAGCCAATACAGATGTAGTACAAGGCATTAAGAGAGTGTTGGATGCTGTAGCTAGCAATTATCCTGGTATTTAAACAAATCTATCGCTCATCAGGAAAGCGTTTAGTGCAGGAGTCGGAGCGAGACAGGCTGACACGGAGCACAGCTACTTAACTGTCCCCTCCAGCGATTACACTTTCCCAGACTGAGAGTCATGTCAAATTAAACAACTACACATTGACTTTTCACTTCTGTAAACATTAAGGTATGATTGACAATTCTCGGATGCTGTAAGGTAGTCATTATAATCAGCCAATATACTGTTAGCTAATTCGTGGTACAGGGTTGGTTTTTTTTTTTTCCCTTCCTTAATCTGAGCCATTTCTCTTGGACTATTTTTACAGTGCCCTATAGGTAACATCTGCTCTGGCTTTTTGCAGAGTCACCATAATAAAAGGTCACTGCCACCACGAGACCTTTGTGTAAGAAAACAATATACAATTAAAGGACTTGGCCTGGCCTACAAAATACCTTTTTTTTTTTTTTTTTTTCTTTTAGTCCTGGCCCACACCCATTTAACTCAAATCTGGAGACGACTGGACAGCAACAATTGGATGCCAGCACTGCAGTAAATACTGTTAATGTGGCATCTAGAGTATTTTTCTCTTTGGTCTATGTAAAGCCGACACTGCAAGAGCAAAGAGTCAACTGGCAGAATAGGAAATTAAATTACAAGCTCTACAGAAGTGTTCTGAGTACATTTTCATAAAGACCTCAAGCTTCCTGAGGCCATTATAGCACCCCTATGACAGGGCCCCACTTACTAATACCTGAAGGCTGCAGCTTAGCCAAGTTACTAGAAACTGAGCAGATACATAAAGCACTCAAAGTTGTGAAGAAATACACCCCTTTGATTTTATATGCAACATTCTGCTGCTGGAAATCACTATGTTGTAAGTGACAGTTTTACTATTTACCCCACTAAATCAAGCCACAAAAGTAACGGTGTCCAAACTTTCCCTTCTCAAAGTGAGTAGAAAAAAAATCATAAATAATATTTAACACTTTTACCACCACTGCTGACATCTCCTGCCCATCGTTTACCCTCTCTCCTCCCTAAGAAACTTCACCAAATTAGTTAAAACCTCTGGTAAAGAAGTAGGTGAGATTAATATTGTATCATTAAGCTACTGATGAATACAGATAAGACTAGAATGCTATTGGCAAGTCTGGAAGCCTCTATACTTACATGATTAGTGAATCTGAAGCTTTACCTTCATATTGGCTGTAGCAGAATCAAAGATCAGCTTTACTCTGGTGGCTTTTTTAGATAAATGTAGCAGATCAACCAAATAAGATTAGTACTCATAAGCATATTTGTGAAAACTGTTCTGAGCTAGGAAAGCACAATTTCACTGCAGTATTAGCACTAAAGCAAAAACCAGAGTAGGAATTGAAAATAGGTGAGGAGGAAATGAAGCATAGTTGTCTCTCCTGTCTGCTGGTAGTAACTGCAGTCCCACTTCTTTTTCCACTTCTGAACTGTATTTAATACTTGAGCACAGGTCTCAGAAATCTAAAATTAAATGTAACAGTATTTCAAATATATCTCCCCCTCTGGTTGAAAAGTCAGGCAATAATAAAACCAAAAGACTTCAGTGCAGATTCCAGAAAATGACAGCTTTGTTTAAAACTCAGAAGATAAAGCAGTCACAGCACTTAAGACAGTGAAATATAACTTAATTCACAGGCTTTGCAGAACAGCATTGAAATAAAAACACACAAAATCACAGGAAGCGTTTAAAAACTTTGCTGCTCTGTCTCAAATATTTTCTTTCTTTTCTAATCCGTTAACTACCACCAGCGTTTCTAACTTTTATTTAAGCAAATTATTGTCCTTGTCTGTAGGCCAACCAGCACAGAGTGATTTCCACTTTATGCAGCTATTACTGCTTAACTCCAGAAGTGTTTTCTCTGACCACCACATGCCCAAGACAGCACATTTGTCTCCAAATACTCAGTCTCAGCTTACTGATACAAAAAATGTCCTGTTTGCATTTTGCACCGACTTACCACTTACGTAATTAGACAAAGGCTACTATTTTATCTACTATTTTATGCTATTCTCAATGACCTTGTGTCCACACTGCAACTGAAAGGACTAACACAAGCAGGGAGAACACGTCCAACCCCAGCACACAACCAGGTGTACAGTAACTTCTACAGTTTTTGTATTTTAAAGCTTCTGCCTAAGTTTCCCCCATATCTTTTGGTTCAATGCTTCATTTTCCAAACTCTAGGAGACATTTACACATAAAAACCCCCACAAAAACCAAACCTGTTCAGCTCTGTTTCAGTGGTTACCAGCCAACTGCATCATCCCTACCATAGATAGAAAACTCTTTGAAAAAAGAATTGTATTGAAAATAAATGGCGACTTCACTGAAGAGATAATGCTAAAATGCAACACTTTAACAAAAATACTGAAATACTTACTAAGAAACAGCATAAACATAAGACAGGGCCCCATCAGAGAAATCTGTGAGCATATACAGAATGTGCACATAGTGTATCTATATATCCACGTATATCGATATAGGCACCCACACACAAGTGCAGGTATGTGTAGATTATATATATTATATATATAAAGCTAACTTTCAGTCCTCAGAAAACAAAAGCTATCCCCATATAACAGCCAAATTCCTACATAACTCAATTTCGACATCTCATCTGGTGTGAACTGCACTCATTCCTAGTGTAAACCCCAGCGCGCTCTGCAATGATATACTGTAATGTCACATCGCAATCTGGATTTACTATAAAGGGCTGCTGACGAGTTTCAGAGCAGTAAACATTGCTGCGAGGTGTATTTCACACTGAGCTGGTTTTTATGAAGAACACTTCACTGCCCAGCCACGGCACCCGGATGATGAATGGTGAAAGATGCATGACAAGCTTCATCATTGTTTGTAAATCTTAACTGTTCCTGCTCACTAACTCTGCAGGCAATTTTCAAAGACAGCGGCCGACAGAAGGACAGCACAGCTTTCCTGAAGGTTATTCAACTTGTACTTGGCCTGAGCTATGCCTGTGAGGAGCACTGGAAATAAACTCATCAGCTACACTGAATCATAGAATTAAAAATGTCTGATAGGCAGGCTCACTGAGGGATGCCAAATTAAGGAAGCCCATTAAGTGGCCTTGGTATCTGTCCCCTACCCTGCCCTGCAGGGTTACATCTATCAAGTGCAGGGAACATACTTCAGTATTATTTACACATGCAGTATAAATATGTATATTTATAAACAGGCAGAATTAATTATAGGCTGTCTGGTCCTGCTGCCACATGACAATTCCCTGTTATCCTGAGCAGCTACACATAGCACTCCAACATCCCCCAGCAACTTCACCCACTGCTTGTAGGAAAGCTACTTCTCTCCTGTCAGAACTTTGCTTTTGTGACAGGGGAAAGGAAAAGATAGAAAACTCACTGCAAGCATGGCAGTGGGAACAGATGCTACCCTTCTTTGCTTCCCCTGAGATTATTCTGGCAGCAGCACTATGGATTGCAACAACCACTTGCAAAGAATCACAATTCAGCTCCCTGCAAGAGGCAAGGCCAGCCTACACTACAGAGACTTAGCTGTTCTTTTTCCTTTCCCTTTTTTCTGTAGAGCTCATTAACACCACCTCTTTTGCTAGAGTTTCTCATTATCTGCACAGGGTTACTCTATAAGCACAAGAAGCTGTAGAAGAACTTGCTCAGATGTAGACTCTTGCCTGAGCTGCAAAACTGGCATGAACTGCATGAACTTTTCACACCCTGAAAAGATTACAGCTGAATATGGAGTTCTCTCTTAACAGACAAGTTACAAGGATGCAACTGCACATTAAAGCCAAGTGAAGTGGCCAGTGGTTACCACTGTTACAATTGCAAATCGTGCCTGGGTAATCACTACTGTCCTGACAAGATGGCTTCATTTGTTCTATTAACTTTATGGAAAAGTCTGATGATGGATTTCTACCAATTTCTGTCACAGTGGGAAAAATTCTGTATCCAGTGGTAATAAATTTAGAGCATCAATGCCATACCAGATGTAAAAGCAAGCTGCTCAACTGATAGTGTTGATTTTTTTTCAGTGAAGGACCCAACATCCTTTAAACATCACGAAAATTCCCACACAGCCTCATCAGCTATAAAACATCCACCATCTGACATGAAGAGGAGCTCACACATGCACAAAGTTAAATCCAGGGGTGCAGTGGGTGTAAGCCACTGCTCTCTCAACATACAGCTCTAAAATCCTTATAACTGCAGGAGGCACTGAGAAACCTCCCTCTGCTAAGGTAATGTAAAGCAGAAGAGGGAAGGTGTCCAAGGAAAGCTAACAGAGCCATTATGTGTTCCAGGACAGCACCCTGGCAGGTGCACAGAGAGATGCTGAGGCCCTGTGCAGGACCCAGGGCTACCAGGGTGGCACCACTCTCCCACTGACAGCTCTCTGCTGCACCCTCAAGGGAGGCTTTCCCAACTGGGAACTGCAAATGGAACCCTGAAAACTTCTTTTCATGGAAGGAAACTGAAAAACTAGAGATTCTGGCAGCACACATAAATGCATTGCTTTGGACATGGCACCCACCTGTGCCAACTGCACCACTGATTTAAGTTTCCCCAGAATAGAAGGGCTTTCCTCAAACCCTTGTTTCACCAACTCAAAGCCTGAAACTCATAATAAAAGGAAGGCTTCAATTTCAAAAATGCTGCACATTAAACACTAAATACTAAACAGTGGGCAAATACATCCCATGAAGAAAAACTCTTTCAGTGACAACTACACTTGTGCACGTGGTTTTACACGTGTGGGAGGATGGGGTGCCACTGGCAACTGATGAGGGTTCAGGTTGTCCCACTCTCTCTTGCCAGGATGATGAAAAATGAAGGCATTCCCACACAGTTTCCATGAGAGCTTAAAATTCCTGCTAGAGGCTGCTAAAGCCTCAGTCAAGGAATATGTACATTTCTACAAAAACAGGTGGGAAGCCTTCAAGAATCCAGGTTTTTCTCCTACTCTCGAGGCAGGACCATTGGCTGCTCCCTGTGGGCCTGATATTTTTGATTCTAAGAGATTTTAGCCTGCTAGCAGCTGCTAACCTTTTCTCAAGAGAAAATTTCTCAAGAAAGCTTCTTCTCAAAACAATCTTGGAAAACAACCTTTCTTTCTCAAAACAGTATTTCTCCAGCTGCTGTTTTGCTGTTTCTCTAGTTTAACCAATGTGACTAGAGAGGTGTCATTCCTATTCATCAGTCATGTTAAGTCTGTATCAGAACACCTTATAAAAGGTAGTATTAGACAAAAAAGCTTTTTTCTATGCTCTTTGCCTTCTTAAATATTTGGAGTCTCTCAAGTTTTTTTGGTGTCCTACAACAACAGCTCCCAGATCAAACAGCAAGGGTTTGTCAGTCGCCCTGACACAAATCAGCAAAACCTGGGAATTATGAATTCTGTCAGGAATTCTGCAGTCATCCAATGCAAAGCTGCTCTGTGTGCTTGTGATGAGCATAGTGCTGTATTTAGAGAAGACACTAGTAGAATGAGCCTTTTAATGAGGACTGAATTTAAAAATGCAAAAAAAAGTTCATATCACTTTATTTCTAGCAATTCCCATCAGACCTTATTAAGTAATTTTAATACTGCTCCTATCTTCACAAATACAACCTCATTTAGAACACAGACCAATAATTTTAAAAAAGACTTCCATACACAGAAAAATGAGCCTGAACTGAATATGCCTTACATTCTCAAATGTATTTTGATAGATGCTGTTACAACTACTGAAATTATCAAGTATGATAAATACCGTCATTAATCAGGGTGAGCGACCTGATTAGTCTAAAAGATAAAAAAAGGCCAAACTCAAACTGTTCAGCTACACCCAGAATTCAAATTTTTAATGAAAACGACATGCTAAAAATCCATTTGCCTAAAGAGATCTATAAAATAATTAAGGCATGGAAACACAAAAATACATGTACGCATGCGTGCACATGTACAGGCATTCAAATACAAAATCTGCTCATCATCTTTGTAGCCAGTGCCAAAGGGAAGCTGCATGCAGCATAGCCATTGAGGACTGCAAGAAACAGAAATGAGAATGCACAGAAAAATAAACAGTTGACCCAATTTCAAGTGATCCACCTGAATTAACTGCTGAAGATCTACAGATTTAGATCTTTACCCCTTTCCTCTTCTTTGGTGTTATTTCAAAATCCATTGCCAAGAGTTTGATGTAAAATGATACAAAATAGAGTCTTGAATTTCCAGCAAACACTGCTTGCTCTTTCATCATTAAGGACAAATATTCTTGAGTAGAGGTCACTGCTCAAGCAGAAGATGCACAGACAGACACACACGTAACACACAAGCGAAACACTGATTAACTTCTGTATCCAAAATTTTATCCTCCCCATACTCTGCTGCTAAAATGCTTCCAAACTCAAGAGGATTCCAAACTCAAAGTGCACAGAAAAAGAGTAGAAGATGTATGTCTCACACCTGGAAACAGCTGGACTGCCTGGGACTGAAACAGCTACTCTTCAGTTTACACAGATTGTGGCTAGCCAACTGACAGAAGAGAATTTGGGCTATTTGCTACAATTGTTTCTCAGTTCCTAAAACTTTTATTAGTACAGTTTTGTAGTTCATCTCCCCAGCTGGCTGCAAATTAAGAGCAGAGGCAAGGCTTTTTCTGCTGTTTTTTGGGGTAATTTCTCAGCCATATCAAACCAGCCTGCTTTGTTAGCAGTGCCATCTTTGTAACATCGATGCTTGCAGGAAGAAAGCAGTTCAGGTTCAAGCAAATGGTAAAAGTGACCTTTTACTTACCAGGACTTCTTGACCTCTCTCATGTCAAGAAATCCCAGTAAAATGTGCCACATGAGTCTCTGAGGTGTTCCTTGTTTGTCATGGCATTCATTTCTAGGACTTATGTTCATGCAAAATTACAACATATAGGAAACCACAACAAAGGGGAGTAACTTTGGTGCCCAAAAACCCAGTTGGGAAGAAAACATCCAATCTTTCCATTTCTCATGCGTGTTTCTGGGGCACACTGCATTCCTTGCATTCCAGCAATGCTTCTGTCAAAGTGAAACTTTTTATCTTAAGCAGGGAGCCTGCTTCCAACATGCCCTTTCTTGTGGAAGTACTGGAAGAGGCTTTTTACAGAGCTGCTCCAGTTTGGCCAGGCTTTTGCCATGGTTCAGTACTGTTGCTGATACAGCATCCGAGCACAGGAGCAAGAGTGAGTCTCTAAATGCAGATTCCAGAAATGTCTGTGTCACTTTCACTTCCACAAGTGTAAAACTGGGGACACCTGCTATTTGAATTCTAGAAAGGACTGTGAAAAGGTGCTTTTGCACTGGAAGCTGTTATTCTGACACAAAAATCCTGTTACCAGATTTACAACCAGAGTTACAATCCTGTTCTTGTTCATAAAATGATGTTTGCTTATTTACACAAAACTGATGTTTTCTGCATCAAAATATCATCTTTTCTTACATGTCTTTGGGACAACTTTCACACTCCTGCTTAATGTTTAGCTGCAAACACAGCACTGCTCCAGTGCTTCATTCCTTGTATTTCCAACACTCATGATACTTAAATAAAGAAATAAAGAATTCAAATCTGTTCAGCAGCTGGAACAAAATTTTAAATGCAAGCTTTTTTCACCACAGCCAGACATATGGTGCAATTATATCAACATTTCACACAATGATGACATAGAGGAGGTTTTACACCATGCCAACTTTAAGACCAGGTAACTACTCTAAAATCTGAAGTATCTGCAGATACAGGGATGTTTATCCTTTGCATCTTTCTATTTGAATGTTGAATTTTTCTGCCACTTTCCCAGACCTGGAAAACACTTTTATACAGAAAAGCAAATCCTGAATTTTCATGCAATGGAAGCAGAATCCAGAGTGAGGCATGTACCTTGCATGTGCTTTCCTGCTCTCTCAAACCAAGATCTTGTGCAGCTTATTTCACAAATATAAATGCTGGAGAGGCTGACTGAAAATCCTGAAAATCACTGGAAAGTGTTANAAGGCATAAAACTGTTCCACAGAAATCAATGGGAACAAAGTATTTGGCATTTGGAGACGAAATACCTTGTTCTGTCCCACTCTCACTTCCCCACATCCCAACTTGTCTTCCAAAACCATGCTTTTGCATGCACATGCACAAGATTTGACAACCTTCTCATATGTATTTTCCTCCCATTGCTTTTGCAGAAAAAAGGAGAAGGAAACATTTTGTAATACTGAGTGTAAAATCCGCCTCCTATACCTAGAAATTACTGATTAAAACTTAGAACTTGGTGACCTAAGGAAGTCCTCTAAAAACATAATTTTGCTGTTTGTCACTGGTGTATCAACTTTTCCTCCCCTTTTCTCCCAGTTTCTGCTGAAAGGGCAGCAGCTGTGCTTAGCTGGAAGCAAAACATTTTACTTGGAAACACTTCAGACTGCAAGGAGGTCGACTGATGGTGCTTTGCCACTCAGAAAATGTCAGCCCTTTATGATATGCAAGACACTGTAACATGTCATGATGGTCCCATGCAAGTGCTAGAAGCTTCCAGAGATCTTCACATCATTGAAAGAAGGACAGTGTAGATCTGCTAGTGCATCTCTCATCCTTTCTACTGTAACTGGTCTAAACAGGCAGTTCATTTACCAGGACAAAATTAGTTCAATGGTCTCACTCAAACACCAAGACAAGACACGAACTGGCAAAGCTTTATAATCCTGAATTGTGGGTGACAGACTGTATGTGTAAGACCACTGCAGGTTCATGCCTGGAAATTTAATAGTAATTTTTGCTAAAGATGCATTACATTTTGGATGTTTTGAAAATGTGGCTAAAAAAATCAGGTTTTTTTATTTTGACCAGCAGCTCTTCTAAGCACACTGCAACCCTCCTGCAAAATTTCTGGGTTAGGAATACTTAAGTCTGCACAGAGATCTTAAAAATATAGTCACAGGTTTGCTGCAGGAGTTTAGGTGAAGTAAACTTAGAGTCTACATTACACAGCAAATTAGATTAGATGATCCTAATGTTCTGGATCTAAAATCCATCAATATGTATTTTTAAAAAGAAAGGAAGCCTCTGAGTGTGACTACCACTTCAAACATACAAAAGGAATAAATAATTTTCTTCTTTAAATCATGCACTAGAGTTGTCCTCAGCAAGTAGCAACCACTAACCCTGCAGAAACATGTCATTCAGGCTTCACAACAAAGCAGTCAGGCACTGGACAGGAAGATCAGCCAAACAATCAACAGAGAAATACTTAAGAATGTGTCTTCTGTAGGAAACAGCAACTGCACAACTGCAACATGCGCAGTCAGCACTCTGGGGAATGACCCACCCTCTTTAATACACAGAATCTACTCAGCACTCACACAGGTGACAATAAAGAGGCAACAAATTTCAAACCCTCTAAGGTCAGAGAAAAGCACGAGAAGAAAAATGTCATGGAAGAGTAAATCATGTATTTTCTGGGGATATTATTTTGTTAACAGAAAAAGTAAAAATATCTCCTCCAAGAACAAAAAAAAAAAAGATGCCTCTAAGTAGCCTGATGGCTATGATCCTGCTCGTGGGTTCAAATTTCTTCCAAAAGCATTGGTGCTTCTTTCACCCACTAGCTCTCTGCTATGGAAAAACACTTCTTCAGAGTCTAGAAAATGCTGTTTGATCTCAGTAAATTACATCTCACTGCTTGTCGGTTTCTGATTGATGGTGTAACTTAGGGAACAATATCTGTGTGTGGAATAGTGTCTGGAGAAGCAGTCAGGGATTATTGAAAATACAGTATTTATGCAGTTTAAAAATCAGTGGAACATTACGTGTTGTTTTTTGGTTTTTTTTTTTCTAGAGCGATGAAAAATTACTGGAGTGCATTTGGGAACAAAGGGTATAAGGTCTTTTGTCTATTTTTAAAAACACTTGGCTGGTAAGACTTCTTAGTGAGTTAGTAGTGATGGATGCAAGAAAAAGAGTCAACTGCAGTTGAGCATAAAACCAACTGCTCCTCCAACCAATGGGCAGAAAGGAAGACGTCACTGTTTGGTGGTGGTTAAAAAAGAGGGAATAAAATAAAGTTGAAGAAAAGAGAAGGAAAATGAACCAAGGATCACTGATTTCTCTAAGCCATTTAAAACTACTGGAGAAGGAGGAAAAGTCTAAGGTTTCATCACACCATGTATTGTTTCTTCATCTATCTAACATGTCATAGTTGGAAGACTTTCAGAAACAGGCACTGTGAAAGAACAGCCACCTCCTCAACAGAAATTATTCTGGAGTTAGTGAATACAAGGGCTCAGTGCTGACTTATTCAAGCCACAGGTATGACTTTATAGACACTTCACCTTCCAAAACATCATTTGAATCCTTAAGGTCCTGTCACGACAAAACCATGTGACACAAACAAAACAGACACCAGGACTTCAGCCACAGAAAGGCCATGACTGAGAACAATTGTGGGACCTACATAACCTCCATGGGGAACATACATCCTTCCACCAAACAGAACGAGGAGAAGACTAATTACAACGCAGAAGGAAAGAGGAGCAAATGAGGATTGATGATGCTGTTATATCAGTGCTGTGACTCTGTGAAATAAAAAACCAAACAAAAACAACCCACTGAAACTTGGGAGGTGTAAAGTAAATGAAAAAAAAAAAAGATTTCCCACTGACCATTCGAAATTAAATTGCCAAGTTCACTAATTGGTACAGAGAAACAAAATGTGAAAAGCTTACTGTCCTGGCTCAGGATACCTTTGCATGCTGGAGACTGTGAAGATTTTGTTCTCTGTTTCTCTTACCTCTCCAGCAACAGTTACTGACCTGATTCAGTGATGGAGAGGCAGCTCAGTGGAGCTGGATCAGTCCAGCAGAGCCACATTAATACCTGTGTTAGCACTGTCTGTTACAGGACTAAGGGAACAAGGAAGCGTGAGAAACACAGTCAAAATCACAGGGTAAATTCACCAGCACTGGAAATTACTGTGGATTACAGTAATCCTTAGGAGAGCCTGGAACACAATATGGAAAGATTTGTCTGCAGTAGTTTTAAATTAAGTAACATGGTATGATGAGTTTGAAAAAAAAACAACTCAAAAGCAAGTCTGAAAAGGGCTTCATTATATGGTTGGGATGCAGGAGTAGTTCCCACATGTGGTTCAGAAAGGATGGCAAAGGCTTAGTGGGGGGCCTGTAGAAAAAAAATCACAGCATTTCTGAGAAGAAAGGTTATTCTGAGGTTGGAGCAAAGATGGTTATTTACTTCTGTGAGGGAGCCAGCCAGGTGGTAAGCACTAAAGACAGCACCTCAAGTGCTGTACAACTGAAGAGACATGTAAATGTAGAAGACACAACTGACTGAACTCCTGAACCATGAGGCTTCTAATGTGGAAGACTGCATGACTCTACACCATCATTACTTTGCCACCACACTACAAGCCTTCCAGAAATCAGCCACCATCTTTAAAAACAGCTATTTTATGATGCTTATCTTCCCTCCCAGCAGCTACCCACAGCTCCTGGGCTCAGGCTGAAGGCAAGGTGGTGCCACAAACCCCAGTGGGTGCACTTACCTCTTGCTTTTGACTCCGAGGAGGAGGGGATGTCCTCAGAGGTCAGGATTTGGGGAAGGCACATGGGAGCTCCTACGCCCTGTCCCAGGTAGGAAGCAGGCGGGTAGTAGGAACACATGCGGTACTGGGAGCTGACACCGTGGTGTCTCTCCATGCCTTTCACCTGTCAGGAGAGAGAAATGCAGCAGAAACCTGTGAAAGCCAGGCCCCAGTGTCATGGGGGCACCCTGCTATCCCTCTCCCCCCACACTTCCATGGCTTTGAAGGAGGTCACAGTGGGTGCATGGGAAGTAAAATTCTGATGTGCTGGCTTTGGGTTTTTGATTTTGTGGCTTCACAGTCCGTTCACACTGTACAGGTGGTGTGGTATGAGATGTGACCCAGCAGCAGCAGCACACCTATGGCTGTTTTACCTTACAGATGGAGATGCAGCTGCACACAAGCAAGCACCCTTCACTGCAAGCAGCCTCCTGCCAAGTCCCCAGCTTAGGGCACAGACCAGTGTACACACCTGGCCAGTGTCAGAGGAGAAGTGTCCATCCAGCTCCTACATGCCCCCAAGGACTGACCCATCCCAGACTGGTGGTCACTGCCCTGCCAGGACCTGCTGGGTGGCTAAGGAGGACAGTCCTATCCACCAATTCTCACGGGATATGCTCCATGGCGTTGGGCAGTGACACACACTAAAACAAACACACCATTTCTCTTACAACACTGAAAAAAAGCAAACTGTGTTTAGACTACACAGGAGGCCAGTTGTGAAGCCACAGCTGGGACACCAGCCAGCAGGTCTGCCGTGTCAGCACAGCATTCCTTCCTTTTCCCTTCCACAGACTGCAGCAAAGTGGCAACACTCAGAAATCAAAGTTCATCCTACTCCAACGCCCTGATATCTTCCAAACTGATTTCCCCAGAGAAGCAGTAATGCTTTCCTAAATTTGTGTTTTACGAAAGAACTACCCACTATTATTATTTATTACAAAGGCCTACAATGCAACTTGGCCTCCGTGCTCCAAAAATGCAGCCAAAACACTTCACATTTTCAACAGGAAAGGTAACACTAGCTGGTTTCCATAAGTATGCTGGGAAGTGAATGACTGAAAGATGGAAATCTTCTGGGCAGAGACAAAACATCAGAGCTCTGTAGTACGGTTATGGCAGTAGCAGTGCCAACAACAATGCACATCCAGCTGTGCCATTACACAATGTCTGTGTAAGCAGACATGCCTGACAGCCTTTTCAGCTACGTCCCACCTCAGATCTGCCTGCTCCACCGTGGGTCCCTTGGGTCCCAGCCAGCTGTGCCTGGAGCACTGACCCTCAGCCCTTCCCAGGCTGCAAAGATCAGAGCCAGGGAGCAGGAGAGGCTGGGTTCCTGCTGTTCCCAGTGGCTGCCCCATGCCAGCAGAACTACAGGGTCTGTTCCTGGCAGTAGGAGCCACCAGCACCTCCCAGAACCACCCCAGAATGCAGTCACCCCTTGTTTTCCAAGGAAATAAATTTCTTTTTCCTGAAAGAATTCCATACTCATTTCCCTAAAACATTCCACATTAATGTCCCTGAAATATCCCATATTCCATACTCGTTTCCCTGAAAGAATTCCATATTAATTTTCATATGCCTAGCTGCAAATAATGTGGCCCGAGCCACATAAAGTCCTGTTGGTGTTCTCTGAGGCATGTTTGCAGTGAGATTAGGTGCAGAGAGAAAGAACAGTGGCTGTTCACAGGAAGCAAAGTGTACCTCTGCCTAATTTCTGACAGCAGCATAGTTGCATATACTTGCATATGTACTGAGGGACTTCCTTTTAGCCTGTGAAAGTTAAGAGTTTTTCTACTATAAATTAAAGCAATACTTAAAAATCTTGGTTTTTCTACCTTTATGTGTAGAAACAGTTCAACACACACTGAAGTTTCATCATGAATGAATAGTAAATTGCCCTTCAAAAATTTGATGAGCCATCCTGAAGAAATCTGAACTCAAAAGAACCACTGACATTGTTTCTCATCTCCTGTCAAAAGACACCCTTCCTTTTTGGAAACAAGACTCCCTCAACAAAACCTTGCCTCTGTGCAACACAAACTACCCAAAGGCACAGTCCAAAGGGCATTCTGAATCTGCACATCTGCAAAGCTCAACAGCTCTGGAAGTACTGGAGGAAAAAAAAAAAAAAAAAGTTAGCAAACTCCTCTCTGTCTGCTGTGTTGCACACAATCTTTCCTCCCTTGGTGGGGCAGGGCAGCATCCACAGAGCTCACATTTTCCCTTCTCCCTTGTGCAAGGCCATGTGTCCTCGTGTACAACTGGGAAAAGGTTTCCTGCAGGACACAGCATTATTCCAGCTGTATCAAAATGGAGGGATGATTCCCTGGCACGGACTCCATCATGTGCACATTTCCGCTCCCTGGAGAGTGGATGCAGTGACCTGCCTCCTTTCAACACTTCTTCCAGGGGTTTTCTCCGTTCCTTAAAAAAAACAACTCACCTAAAATCCCTAGATGCAATGAATTATTACTACTATTATTATTAGTGTGTGGTAGCTGGCTAGCAAGAGACATGTTTTATAATCTTATTACCCACACCAAGTCTATGAACCACAGTTCGACCGACAGCCAGAGGCTTGGCTCTGCAAAGAATAGGCTGTGTATTAACCACTGAAGAAAATCTGAAAGCTTTTGGGTTTGTTTTATTAATCTGTTTAGAATCCACACCACAGTAAATCTGAACCATAAGGTTTCCTTTTTATAGTGCTTAGCAATCCTATTTTACAGTAACAATAAAAAAACAACCAGTTGTAAAAATTCTTGACCTTTGTGCTGCATTAAAAAGGGGGCTTAGGAGACCACTACCTCATGAGAAGGGACATATTAACTCCTGCAGTTCTGTGGAATCCTTGCAGGCTTTTGGGTGCCAGAAAGAGAGATCAAGACAGCCCTGGGGAGGCCTTGGAATAGGCTCTGGAATATTCAGATGATTTTCAATCCGGGGCAGTTCAGCTTTCCAAATACCACAGTAAGGTACTAGGTTTGGGATCCTGTCCAGGGGGAATGCTGGGGTTCTGCAGGGATCACAGGATGAGAATGCCTGGCTTTCTGGTGTCTCCTGCCTCCCTTGCCCCTTCCAGCCCTCCAACAAAGCTGAGATAGGCCATGAGCTGGGACAGTCCCACAAACCACTCTGGTTTGTATCACTGCAGGCTACATGCCAAAAGAACAAGGCATATTTTAGGTGAGCAAGAGGTGTGGAAGGGAAAGGCATGCATCAGTCTTTGCAGGGCAATCTGAGCTCCTAAATTGCTTCCTTTCCAGCCACCCACTGCTTGTGCCCTGCTCCAGCTGCAGGATTCACCAAGCTCTTCACAGATTTTAGTGGGAGACACATATCACTGGAGTAGCAGTTGGCCTATGCAACATTCACAGGCTCCCCTAAATTGTACAACACAGCACACACTCAGTAATGTTTTAAGAGATGCACTGCAAGCAATGGTGGGATGCTTACAATTCATGAACAAATAAATATGGCCTGATTGGAAGGCCATGAGTGCATTGGAAATTCTTTCCCTGTGCCTTGAAAAGCCACTGTGAGGAACTGAGAGGCAGCTACAGTTTGCCCCTGCACAGGTAAGCTGGAAACAGGACTTGTTCATCACTGAGCAAAATGGTCAGTGCAGCCCTCCAGCTATGTCCAACACCAACAGAATACATAGCAAAATCCAGGGAAAACATGAGAAAATGCTCTTGTATCAGACCTATAAAAAACCTTTCTCAATAGCTGGTGGAAGAGTATGTAGGGCCTAGTTCCTCTTCCCAAGCTTCTGGCAGCATCTGCATAACCTCTCCATATCTTCTTCATGGATAAAGAGCTGAGGAGAGAAGGTGGCCAGACCAGAAACAGGAAGGTGTTAAAGCAGGCACCAAGTGGTGACTCACCTCTTTAGCCTCGAGATTAGAAAATGGTCCTGCCCTTCCCACATATTTATTTAGCCAAAACATCACCTGTGTAATTCTTTTATTTGCAGAAGCTGCCAGACACAATTTCCTTGTGAGCACACCACTGTTATTTTAGCAGTATTTTCACACTTTGCAGTTGATCCTGACTATGGGGCTTGTTTCCAAGAAAGACAAACAGGATGAGGTCATGGATGTCACTCCTGGGTGACAAGGGCTGAAAAAATTTCAAAGCAACACAGAAGATCAAAGTGCAACCCTTCAGCTCTGCCACTGGTGTGCCACATGATCCTGGTGAGATCGCTTTACCCAGGATTTCCATCCTTTTATTTCACTCATGACTCAGCAACAAACTTACAAACTCAGTAATTATGGAAACACCAGAGAAACTTAAAAGTTCAACATAGCATCCTCCTTCTGTCTTGATCTTAAAGTCAATTTTAGTGGGCATAAAATTGCATTTGTGTCACTGCTTGCAAACAACAGATTTCACAGGTTGGTTTTTGGCATGGGCAAGAAGGCATCCACTGGGCAATGAAATGAAAATTCAGGCAACAGTAATCTCCCCTCTGTCACCTGTGAGCTGTGTGACTGTGGCAAGTTATTTAACACATCTCTGCCTCAGTTTCTGCAGTTATAAACCAGGTTTCCTGCAGCTCTCCCACCCTGCAATGTTACTGCCCATGTGCTGACCCCTCACTACTGTTGCATTCATGCTGCCCAAGGTGTTTCATTCCTAAAACCAGCTAAGCATGTTTTCCAGCACAAGGAAAAAATGAGTCTATGATACCCTGCCTTGACTTACTTTGATTCTAGCACAGAAAATACAAGACACATCTATATCTGTCCCCCCTTGATAGACAAACTTAATTAACCTTTGCTATTCTCTTCCAACCTATTCTTTTAGACAAAGGCAGTGACCCATAAACAATATGTTACCATCAGAATCTCAACTGCAGTGACACCTAGAGATATAGCCCTATCAGCAGTATTGGAAAATAAACCACTTAGATTAGCTCCTCCAAGAAATATGGATTGCATTCATGTCACACATGAGCTGTCAGAAACATTAGGATACTTTTAGCATAAATCTGTAGTGTGAAGGGTATGTTATGAATACAGTATATAATTCATTGCTTACACATAAAATTGGGACTGTCTTGGGTGACTTGCACAATGTGTATACATTTACACACACACACACATTTTACACTGACTTCTGGAGAGTAAGACTGCAATTTCTCTAAGAGAGATAGGCTTTTTGAAGGAAAACTGGGCCAGGAAGCAGAAGCAGCTGGCAGAAGTTGGAAAGAGCCATCTTTCTTTACTAGCAAGTGGCTATTCCTCAATCTCCAAGCTGTCCTATCACAGCCACATTCTTCTGGATTTAATAAAAGAGAATTTTTTCAAGTTCAGAACT
>WEIU01011318.1:145692-165397 GCA_013389925.1 Aegithalos caudatus | reverse complement strand
GAACTTCTAAGAAATCCTTAAAAAGCTTCCTCCACCAGCAATACTAAATATTTAATTTCTAGATGGCAAATGTGCATCCCATATTAGAAAATAGATCAAAAAATCCCAGTTTCTCACAAGCATTTATTTTTGCTGTAAAGNAGAGAAGAGAAGAGAAGAGGAGAATGAAATTCTGAAATGTGTCCAAAACCTCCACATCAGCCTTAGCCTTTCCCAGGAGCAAGATTCCCAGAGTTACCAGAATAACAAAGAAAAAGCAGCTAGTGGTCCCCAGGTGTGGGGGCACATTCTGTATCTTGATGATTTTTAATGGTTTAACTGTGTGAACCAGAAGTTTTAACATTTTTTGGGGATGATGTTGACTCACAACGCATCCAGATTAGATTTGTGCTGTGCATCACATGCCAGCAGCTTGTGAGCTTAGAAAATCAAGTCTGATTAGATTCAGATGTGTCCATCAAGGTTTTCCTTTTGCTGTGACAGAAAAGGCTGCCATCACCCCATATTCTCCCATTGCAAGTACCAGCTTCCAAGTACACCAACCCACTTATGCTGGCAAACTGATTTTTCTGTTAATTGGATAGAATACACACAAATTCCCGTTGTAAGGAGCAATTACAAGAGCTTCAAGGGAGACTCCAGATGCTCACACAGGACTGCAGTGAAAAGAGAGGTACAGTAACCAACAAATCTGCTACATTTCCTACCAACCTAGGCTTGTCTCTTCCTCAGGTGCAACACCAGACATATCTGATTATCTGCCTTAGAGCTGGCAGGAGCAGCAGAATATAAATGACCAAAGGAGTCTCAACCAAAACAATAATCTTCACTACACTTATCAAATCATGATAGATACAGCTTCTAGTGTGACTGTATATAGATGAGGAAAACCTACAGAGAAATACATAAAATATTTGCACCTTCATGAATCCACTTGAGCACACCAGCCTCTGAAAAGAACAAAGACTAATGAAATCTGACATTAATCTACATTAAAGATTCAGTGATTCAGTTTATTTGCCAATGCTCAATGATGCATTAATCCTCATCTCATCCCACACATACTCACATGTTTCCTCCCTGGCTATTCTCTCTCTTGCTCCTTAAATTCTGAAACAGCAGACAGCTGGGCTGCTCAAGGCCTTGTCTGCATTCAGAAGTTACCTTACCTTAAATATGCAATTCTCCCTGTGTGGTTAAAGTTAATCTAGGATTTGTGAGCCTTCACCATGTGAGCCTGGAAAAGCCAGGTGTCTTGTCTACACAGCTTAAACTAGAATGCCTTCCAGTGAGCACACTGGTGACTTCTACCATCAAAGAAACCCTCCTCTGAGCTCACACCAGAGCTGCCTTAATTTGGTTACAGCAGGCACTGCTCAGCTTTGATTCTGGCAAAGAAACAAAGATCAAAAACTTTGATCAAAACAGTTATAGCAATACTCAGATAAGATGTACTCCTACTGGAGTCTGGTTTAAGAAAGCCTGTACATGCAGAAAATAAATTCAGTCAGTGCAAGCAGCCCAGGAGAAGTCCCTGTGTAGGTAACATCCTCTGAGGAGGATAAGCATGCACAGGTTTGCCAGCAAAACCTCCTGAAGGTGTAAGCAAGGTCTGATTCCTCTTTGAGGATCATGCTTTGAATAAAACTCTCCTTTAATTCTTTACTGTGCTTGACAGAAAAGCTCATTAGTTACTCATCCTCCATTTAACACTATTTCTGTGATCTTCCCTTGTCCACAGGGACCCACAGGAGCAAAATCAATGTTTAACCATGTGCATCAACTGAGACCTTGTTCCCCTTATAACAAACCATCTTCAGTGCCACACAGGGTTTTACAGCCTCAGCATCACTGCACCCACTGCCATCAAACGTTTTCTAGCCTCTCACTAAAACTTTTTATGATTATTTGTGCAATGTTACGCTCTTGTAAGAGTATGCAAACCCTAGAGACTCAGAACTCTTTCAGCAATAACAAACCTACCTGCAGATCAGTCTGAGAAACAGCCTGTAAGTTACATAACATTGACCTTGAACTACACCCTGCCCTACTGCAGAGAAGTGGGTCCTGGTTTTAGGACATTTAGAAGCTGGGGAGACATCAATTCTGCAGGCAAAAAGCAGCACCTTTATTCTCTCTGCTCAGACATCTAACCAAAACAGCACTGAGGGATAAAAGGTCTGCTCTGGAGAAATATGGTAGATAATTACATTCACACAAAGGTGAATGGAATCATGTGATATATCCCAAAAGAGACATGCACAGCTGTGAGCCTGCTGGTGGAAGGAAAACTGTCCTTTTTGACAACAATCACGTTGTTTTTTTCCTTACTTACCTCTTCAAGATCTCACTAATTTGAATAGCACTTAAGCAGAAGTTAGTTTCTGCAGGGCCTGAAGACAATAATTATGGAAACCATGTAATTTTTTTAAGGGGTGTCAAAGGTTCCACAAGCAACAGGCAATCTCACAAGTGAGACACAGACTCTCTAAGCCAAGACTTTTTACATAAACTACAGTACATGACAAAAGAACCATGAGGACACCATATTTTTGTTCTAAGGTTTAACATGCTTTAACATACTCATGTGTGCTCTTCCTCAAACACTATGTGCTGGGTGAAACGTGGGACTAGCAGCCTGCAAGAACATTATTTTCACAAGGCAAACGTTGCCACCCTTCATTTGTGTTGTGATGGTGTCTCCATGCATCAGCAAGCTAAGTGCTGCAGATTCTTGAGAAGTAACCTTTATCTGAAATATTCTGCTATACTAGGCTAGCCCAATCAACCAAAATGAAAGAGTTGAAAAATTGCACTTGGCACCTCACCCCATTGCCATGCACAAAATTCTCTAACTCCCCTTGACTAATTTTCCCCTTGGCCTGGTGATTGAATTCATCAGCTGGAGATGATGCCATCACCTGGAAAGGTGTACCCTCATGTATCAACACACTGAGAGAAGAAAGCTCTCACAGCATGGGCTTGAAGTGCAGAAGGAAGACAGAGAGATCTTTATCCCACACAGCTATACTCACAGCAGAAAAAGGGACATGGAATAGTGATAAATGCTACAGTAATTGTAATCACCCTGGCGTTAGTTTCAGCTCCTCAGTATCAAAAAGTTAGAAAATTTCAGAGCTGGTTCCTCTGCCAGAGAGATCTGGCTAGAGAAACTCTGTCAGCAAACAGGATGACCTGCCTGTTCACTTACACAAGGAGGTTTTGGTGGGCATTTCACTGTTGAGTGGTTTCACAACACAGCCTTTGCAGGAGCAGCCTGACCTGTCTTGATGCTCTACAGAAGAGGTCTGCCCTCTCCTGTCCTTACACAACGGACACAGGCTCAGAAGGTACAGCCTTACCAGTTCAGTCTCAGAGAGAAAAAGCATCTCTGCAGCCCAAAACCAAACAGTCCCAGAGCTACTGAAACGTTTCCACCTTGCCAAGAATCCCCCACATGGTTAGATTTCCCCTTTTTCCACTTTCTGACTGGTACTGAGTTGGAGGCTACAATTATCAAGTCCTAGAGCGACAAGACCTCATTTGCTTTACATGCTAACAAAGTACAAAGAGCTTGCACCTCTCAGGTACTGCCCATAGCCTGAACAAGTCAAAATCACAAGCTCTGGAGCTGCCATTGCCAGAACACACAACCAGCAATACACAACATCACATTCAACTGACTGCAACCAAACTGCTGCACAACAGCAAGGTCTCCTGGGTCACCTCGGTGCCTCAGATGTGAAACACAGAGAAAAAAAAACATGTTTCTGAAGAGTAAAGCCTCCCAGAAATTACACCTGAGGCTCTCAGGATGTTATGTTGGGCAGCTGAGTTGGACTCTTTTTCTGGAAAACAATTCATAATCTGCTGTCACATAATACAGGAGATAAAATCAAGTCAGTGCCCTTTGTGCTTGTGGCAATTTATCCATACCATTATCACCGTCCAACTATGTAATTACTTTTGTCATGCTGCATTGCAACCACCCATCTTCTCTAACTTTCTTAAAATGGGTCCTAATGCCACCCTGGAACACGATTCTGGTTTTGCACTGCCATGAAACCAGCAAAGAGGAGATCATACCTGCCACTGTTTTCCTGACTGGCCTGGCATGTACGTGGCTGGGAGGCTTCGAAGGCTGTTCTTCATGGCTGACCCCACAATGGTACCCCCTGTCTCACTTGAGGAAGGCTCACTGGCCACTGCCATCTGGTACTGGGAGTAATTGTACAGGTTGTTGTAACAAGGATACAGGGAGGGCTGGTAAAAACTGCTGTAGTAGGCGGAGTCCACAACCAGCTCAGATGTGCTCTCCAAGGGCCCTCTGCTGGGGATGGAAGGGATGTCCTGAATGAGCATCCGTCCCTCTGGAAAAGAAAAAAAAAAGACATTATCTTTCACCTTCTAATAGGCTACTACTCCTTCCCAAAGGCTGGACAGAGAGTGGTAAAAAAGAAGAGGCAGGAGCTGAAAGGTAAACACAGCTGAGTGTTTGGTGGAAACTCAAGTGGACCAACAACTACTCAGAGTCTGAGACTGCCACCTACACACATCACAGACTGCAAGACAGCAGAAAAAACCAAGTGCAGGTTATGACAATGCTCTGAATCCTCAGCTGGCATCAACTGATGAGGATAATGATTTACATCACCTGACTTTACAGTCCCCTACTACTCTTTAACCTGTAACAGTGTGCCAAGTCTCTTGTAACTCTCTAGAAGCAGAAAGGATCTAGCTACAGAATGACTCCTCCCAGCTGCTGTGCTGAAGGTGAGAGGACACTTTCTGAATGTGCCTCTAGGAAGGGCAAACAGCTGAGAAGCTGAAGTGGGCAAAGTACCACAGGAACAACCAAGGTCTCCCAGAAACCTGTGATCAGTAAGGTCCTCAATCCTTGTTGAGTCTTCATACCCAAATTTATCTACCTACAAAATCACAGAGCAGAACAAGATCCCCCACCACCAGCAAAAGAGGAGAAGGAGAAAGGTTTTGCTCATGACTTGCTGCATCCACCCACGAGTGCCTCCAGACCAGGGCTTAGCTGGCTGCATTCCCCACAGTCAAGGTCTGACTCCCTGTCATTCCCTAAGATGGGGATGCTTCTCAGACAATGAGAAGCCATGATTTTCCCATTCCACTCCCAAAAAGTGCCTTGCAGGATTTGCAAGCATGAAAAATAGAAGGTGTTTATTGGCACTGTTGCACACCCAAGCTCTGTCTCCTATCTCTCATCAGTTACATTGCTAAGCCAGACACAACAAAAAACTGCCACAATCTTATATATACACTTAAAGGGAAAAAAAAAAATCAAAATTCCACATCCAAATCCCTACATATCTACAGCTCTGGCTCTAGTTTCTATGTCTGTGACCCTGCCTTGTACCAGTTCTCTGAAAGGGGGTCCTCTTCTCCACATGATGCTGTCCAACTGTTTTGTGGAGAAGGAAACAATGTGGCTTAAAGCATATGGATGAGCTCCCAAGAGCTATTGGTATGGACATGAAGCAGCATGGGCAACAGGCACAGAGGAAATAACAGCCCTAGCAGACATTTCAGGCAGCCTAGTTTGTTATAGATCTTTCTCTTGGTGTACCTGTGTCTTGGTTACTTACCTGTGGAAGGAATATGGTGGCATACCAACCTCCCAGAGTCACGGTAACAACTTACAACACTCAACAGTCATGATAACACAGTCCATGATACTGTGTATTAGTTGCATACTAGATCAAATCACCAGTTTTACCTATTATTGCCATGTACAATGCAATTCTGTTTCATTTCTTCAGCTATAATGAAAGCTTTTTGCAATCATGGATCATCTCCTTCCAGGTCACTAAATTACACCATGCCCCCATTCAGTTCTTGCTGACATTCTGTTGACATCAATGAGCTATTTATTAGCAAAGACTGTTTTATGACTCCTGCACCTGATTTTTCTGCAGAACCAAGTCAGCTAGCCTTGTTAATCTGGAGTATTTCTCAAATTGGCACACAAATTGTGTGCAAAGACTTTTCATTCTGCACTTCCATTTTTTAAACTTTTTAGAATTGTTATTATTCTGCTTCTGGGCAAGACTCTTAGATCCTTTTGTCTGCATCTGATAAAATCAGAACTTAGATCACAGGCACACCACAAGCTTGACTCCCCTCCCTAAATTTACCTCTCAAATAAAGCTGCATTCCAATTGCTCTGCTTTAAATGTTGCAAAATAGAAGCCAAAAGCAAAATCCTCCAACACATTCCTTGTTGGGATACAGATTCCACATGACAAGAGACATGCAAGGTAGTTGCCTGCTGAACTCCTCACAAGGCTATATTATGCTGCACAAATGCATGATTTCTTCTAAAATCTCTGCACTGTCCTTCAATTTACAGTGCATCATTAGAATGGCTACTACTCCCCATTAAAAATACCAGTGCCAGGAAGATGATATCTTTCTACACCTACATGACCTGGATGAGGGGTCAACATTACCCTCAGTCCAGAGTATCCACAGACAACACTAAGCCAGGTGGGAGTGCTGATGTGCAGGAGGGCAGGCAGGCTGTGCACAGGGATCTGGCCAGGCTGGATCAGGGCTGAGGCCAATGGTGTGAGGTTCAACAAGGCCCAGGGCTGGCTCCTGCCCTTGGCTCACAACAAGGCCAGGCAGGGCCACAGGCTGGGGCAGAGTGGCTGGAAAGCTGCCCCCAGGAAAAGGGCCTGGGGGTGCTGGTGACAGTGACTGAACAGGAGCCAGCAGTGCCCAGGTGGCCAAGAAGGCCAATGGCTCCTGGCCTGTGCCAGCAATGGTGTGGGCAGCAGGAGCAGGGCAGGGATTGTCCCCTGTGCTGGGCACTGCTGAGGCTGCACCTCAAACCCCATGTTCAGTTTTGGGCCTTTCACTCCAAGAAGGACATGAAAGTGCTGGAGGGAGACCAGAGAATGGAGCAGGGAAAGGTCTGGAACACAAGTCCTATGAGGAGTGACTGAGGGAGCTGGGGTTGTTTAGGCTGGAGGAAAGGAGGCTCAGGGGTGACCTGATCCCTCTCTACAACTGCCTGGAAGTAGGGTGTAGCCAGGGGGGTTTGGACTCTTCTCCCAGGTATAAAGTGGCAGAATGACAGGAGACAGCCTTAAGCTGTGCCAGTGAAGGTTCAGGTTGGACATCAGAAAGAACTTTATGGAAAGGGCAAGCATTGGAATGGGCTGTCCAGGAAGGTGGTAGAATCACCCTTCCTGGAGGGTTTCAAGGAATGACTGGCTGTGGCATTTACCTATGATCAAGTTGACTAGATAGTGATGGGTCAGAGACTGGATGCAATGATCCTAACAAGTCTTTTCCAACCTAAATGATTTTGTGATTCTGATTATCTAATACACAGGAGATCAGCCACCCAGGGTGCCAGCAGCTAATAGGAAGAGGGGGAGAAAGTAACAGGTTTTGTTGCAACTTTTGGAAAAGTCTTAGCACTGCACTTCCGAACATGGGACAAGATGGGCTAGCCTGGAACAGAAACCTACCCATAGCTATCCACAAAATCACACAAGCATTCCTGCTGCTTCTGTGACATTCTAGTGCCTGTTAGTGCTACAACTCCTGAAAAGAAGCAGTGGCAGTATTCTGCTACATTAAGGAGGAGGAAAAAACCCTTTTTGATCCTTCTTTTCTCTTTCTATCACCTATCTGTGGTTTGGGCTACCATCATTTGGCACCAGTTGTGCAAAAGGTTTGACTTGTCACGTGTCTTCCTTTATGTAGCTGCACAAATACATGTTGAAAGAACTGTAAATCCCAACAAAACTTCTCCCCACCACACTCAACAACTCTTCCTCATCTGCACAAGCCAATCACCACACCTTATTCATAACAATTCCTCCTTTTTTCTCTTTATATTTCATCTATTTGGCTCATGCAAATGATTCTCATGTCCAATCTCATTACAACACTTGAAATTGACCAACCTAACTTTAACCATATTTACTTGAAATTTTCTAACTTAACATCAACCATTTTACAGTAACAATACTAAGTCAT
The DNA here is from genome assembly GCA_013389925.1 of Aegithalos caudatus. Lineage (NCBI taxonomy): Eukaryota > Metazoa > Chordata > Aves > Passeriformes > Aegithalidae > Aegithalos > Aegithalos caudatus. The sequence goes on along the minus strand of WEIU01011318.1, from coordinate 157,375 downwards.
ATAATGTCTAGTAAAACCAACCTTTCTTGACTTGTTGTCTTTATATCAATTATGTCAACTTGAACTACACTTGGATGAGTCCTTACAGTATCTGTTGACATGGTTAAGGGCAGCAAAAACCCTGAGCCTCCTTGAACAAAATGACTGATGGCCCTCATGACATGAGCAGTCTGTAATAAAAGGTAAGTGACAGAAAAAAACGGAGTAACAGATGTCTGGTATGGCTTTTACTTCCATCTACCATGCCCTACCTTGCCTACCCACAGCAGGTGTGTATGATCTTCTTGGTGGCAAGCACAGAGGCCAACCCAGTCCTGCCCTCTATCCTTTTGTCACTTCTCCCAGTTTTTGCCACCTTCCAGTTTTAGTTGCTTTTAGTACTTTTCCTATTATGGTCTTTTCCTGGGCCTCCAAGCCCTTCCCATTCAAGAGGCAATAGTAGTTTCCATCCACAGAGAGAGATAACCACAATAATACATGTTGCATGCTCATGTCAATCCATTACACCCTCCTTTTGACCAATAAAATCCTGGTCTTTCTGCTGGGAGCTGAAGTGCCTTTCCCTGGTGTGACATCAAGGTCTCTCAGAGTCCATACAAACTTGGCTCTCCTTCCTCATTGCTTGTGATCCTTGAAAACTCTCAGGATTGTTCGGATCATCTCAGCTCATTACCTCTTCATCCCCGCTTAAAGAGTCCGTTTTGTATCACTTTGGTTCAGAAGTTACAGCCCACTCCCCAGGCTCTTCCACAGGTCCTTGGACTTGGCTAGCATGGGTCCACCCTCCTTCAGCAGTTCTAATAGCCAACTTTGTTGTTATTAGCACTTGGAAGGGATCTTCCCATTGTGGTATCAATGGTTGCTCATTCCAGGATTTAATTAACACCCAACCCCCAGGTTTTATGTGATTTATCTTGAAGTCTGGAAGGATAGATTGGGGAATCATTCTTTTAATTCCTCTAAATTTTGGGCTATGGTTTTAATATATTTCATGACATTTACTTCCCTTCCTCATAGGTTGTAACTTCATGGGTTGAAGCTAACAAGGGTAACCCAAACAACATCTCATGCTTAGGTTGGACTGAGGTTTTCTAACCCATAGTAATGCTAGGGGTTTACATCTAATCCAAGACATCTGAGTCTCAATCATTAACTTTGTCAAGGTTCTTTTAAGGGCCTGATTCATCCTCTCAACCCATCTGGAACTTCGTGGACGCCATGGTGTATGTAAATCCCATTTTACTCTCAGTAAAGTCAAATGATCTTTAGATGTCCCCTTTCCCCACAGTAAAAAATATGAAATTTTGGTATTGGGTTTTTGTTCTCTTTATTTCTTCTTCATCTTTACCTCTTTGAGGTCAGTCCCTCTTTAGATGTTCCTCTCCCTCACAATAAAAACACTTAAGACCTTGATCTTGTCCTTTGGTTCTTGCTCCACCCTGTTGGTCACTGTTCCTGAATATCCCATTGAATCCTCTCCCTGTCCTGCCTAAGTGTCCCACTTTCTACAGATCAATTCCCTTCTCCTACAGCTGCTACCATAACTTTAGCTTTCACTTTCATCTTCTCCTCCTCCCTTCCAAAATAGACCTTTTAAGTCTCTCTCAGCAGTTCATTCAATCCTTGTTCCAGCCAATCTTCCAGCTTTTGTAATTTCTTCTGTGTATCTGGCCAGGCATGTGTGACAAAAGTCACTTTTAATAGTGTCTGGCTGGCTGCTATTTCTAGGCTGATGCCAGAGTACTATCTCATATTCCTCCTGAGTCCTTCCAACCATTCTGTAGGGGTTTCCTCCTTTCCCTGTTGTTATTCAAAAGCTTTATTCACGTTTTGATTTTGCAGAGCAGCCTCCTTTATTCCTCTAATTATCAATGCTCTATAATCTTCCATATTTTGTCTCACCTCCTTGTTTGGATTCCAGGGAGGACATTGGATGGGCATCTTTTCTTCTCCATTCTGTGGCGTGTTCTGGTGTTCTCCATCCCAGACTCTTATACCTGCTATCCTGATCATTTGCCTTATCTCTGGGTTAAACAATATGCCTAGGATGGACTGCATTTCATCCCAGGCATAGGTGTTTGGTCCTAAAAACTGATCTACCTATTCTGACAAACCAATAGGGTCACCTCACAATCCTTTCAATTCTTTCTTAAGAGCCCACACTTCAGAAGAGTTGAGAGGAGCACTCACAAACCCCAACCCCCCTTGCACCCCCACCCATCAGTACTTCTTTAAGGGGATATACCCCAACTTGGTGATTCTCTTTCTCATTCTCACACCTTGATTTCACCTTAATTCTGGTGTTCTGGCTAGGCTCATCTAGGGTTACCACGTTCTCGGGTGATGCTGGTGCTGCTGGGGGTATCAGTGCACCTCGGGGGACAGGTAAGCTGGTGCTGCTGGAGGTACCTGTGCATCTAGGGTCACGGGAAATGGTGGAGGTAAGTTATCTAGAGGATCCCATTCCTTTTTTTGTGACATGTCAAAGGTTTTGGGCTCTGAGGGAAAAATCTCCCCATTCCAGCAGGCCACATATCCACCTTCCTCCTGGTTGTAGGGTTTTTGGCATTCATGTACATTCATAGGGCTTGGCTCATGTATATTCGTAGGGCTTGGCAAACCCATTACCATACTGAGGCCAAAATACACAACTGGGTCATATTTCTTCTTCTGTCCACACTATAATGCAGTACCATATAATTTTTAACTTATCCTTCCCCCTTGTATTGGGGTGATAGTCCCATTGGGATAGTTTCAGTACCAGCGCACTATCTGATGGTATATTCCTGGCTACCCTCCTACTTTCTTCCTTAGGCTTTTTTCTGCTTTTCCCCTGTTCCATGCTGTTAGTTCAGGACTACTTTCTGCTTCCTCCCCTACTTCTCCTCTGTTGCCTAGCAGTTAAGATTTCCACCCCTAGGGATTCTTCTCAGCCACCACTGTCCTCTTGGCTGGTAGTTGAGCCACCCTGGCTTCCATGCTTCCCTGCCTTTGTCCTTCACATCCCGCTGGCCAGGGCTTCCCTCCCTTTGTCTTTTGCCTCATTCCAGAGGCTCCTGCTGCTCCAGCTCTCCACCCAACCGTACAATGTCCCCTTGATGTCCCCTTGCTCCCATGGACTCTGGTACGGGTCCCATTTGAGGCCGTCAGAGCTGCAGCTCCCACACCTATATTAGGGCCAAACCTCTCCTGCCCACCTGTGTTGGGTCAACATGCAGGTAAAAAACATGACTGTGGCAAAAAAGGGGGAATTTTACCTTTGCTTTGTGGGTTTTCCTCGTTCCTGGTTATCCAGCTCAAGTCCAAGGGCCCACCAGAGGCCTGCCGAAATTGGCGGGGCCGGCCTCCCAACACGAGTGCCCCAGGGGTCCTTGGAATTGGTGGAAATATCCTGGATGAGTCCCCAAAAATTGTTACAAATGACTCAAACCCCAGGTGGGAATGAGTAAATAAAATTTAATTAGAACCCATTAAAATTTAAAAAGCAAAGGAGGGAAACAGCGCTTGATGGGATTCCTTGTGTCTCCGCTCACAAAATGGCATCTCCGCCTTTTATACCCTGACATCGCTTTAGCTGCATTAACATTCATAAGCAGTCCTTGTATGTCCTTCCAGCACTTCCATAGTCCAAAGCTTTGCCCATATATGGATATTGGCTCCTCCCAACTCCTGTCAATCAGTCCTTCCATGCCTTTAATTCTTGGAGCCTTTCCCATCTCTTGGCTGCTGGTGCCAAGTTACCTTCCCAGGCCTCCCACCAACAAGGGTCCCCCACTCTCTGCCACCTCCTAAAAGGAAAATAAACTCCCTGTTTTACAGCTCTGTCAGCTAGAGCTGCCAGGAAGAACCACAAAAGATGAGGGAGTATTGAAGGGAGAACAGAAAAGGGTTCAAAACTATACTGGGAACAACCAAAGTACATGTCAAAAGAACTGTAAACCCCAACAAAACTTCTCCCCACCATACTCAACAACTCTTCCTCATTTGCACAAGCCAATCACCCCACCTTATTCGTAACATTTTGGAAGCTGCAAATACGACATGATCAAATATGGGACTCAGCCTGTACAAGGAGGTACAGAAATTAGAGTAATAGCAACAAGAAAAGAAAGCAGTTTAAATTCTCACTCAGATTTTGGAAGAGCAAGTCTACTATGTAGGGCCATCACAGGCTCTCCATCCATAAGCAATGCTCTTGCAGTGAAGACAACAGGACTTCTTCATGCAGCTGTGCCCTTGGATCTGTAAGTTCTTTTCTATGTCTTTACTAATTCCCGTAGAGACCCGATGCTACTTTTTTTGCACTATGTACACAGTGTGAAATATGGCCCACTCTTTCATAGAAGATCAATATGATGCACAATAAATATTGGTATTGATCTTTCAGTGTTGTAGACGACTCTCCAGCTCTATGGCATATTAATAGTAGTTAACCAGTAATTCATTTCAGGGTGGCTGGTGTTTTCTTTTAAAGAAGGTGAGTACTGGGGGTCAGTTACACATATATGTCTTTTACATTCAGTAACCTATGATGGGCTCCTTGCCTTCGCTTAGCAGAGCATGGTGAAAAACACTGGTCCAGTCCTTAGGTAATGTAAACCAGTCTCAGACCATTTACTTCAATAAAGCCATGGCGATTTACACAAATTGCAGATATGCATGGCAAAATCAACGCAGAGGCCAGTATATAGATCACTTGGGAGGAGAAAGGAGAAAGGCCAGGTAATTTACAGGAATTTCCATCATCATCTCTTTCTCATAGATGCAAATGTGTTTTTAAGGATATATACTGAGAAGTGCAAGCAGTGAAATTTGAAGGCTGCATAAAAGCATGGAGTATTTTCTATTCCTACTGGTACGGTTAAGGGCCAGTTTTACATCTTACTGTATGCTAGCAACAGTAATTTAAGTATGTCTGGGTAAGCCTTTGATATGAGGTCAAATGACATAAGAGTCCATACTATTAGACTTTCTTAGCATGCAAAAAAGCAGGGTGGTAGCACCAAAGTGCCTACTGGGAATGGTTACTGAACCACACAGAAATCTGGGGGAGATTATTAGCCAGCTTATTTGTGACAGATGCACACCTGTAACTGTTTCATAAATCAGGATAGCACAGACACATTTCAATGTCTGTGAGCATGCTGTAGCATGGTTCAATTTAGTCCTGTGGTGTTAGATCAGATTAGTCTCCATCTGATTGTGCATTTCAGAAAAGGGACTTGTATATGCATTGTGGCAATTAAGAGAATTTCACTGCCCCCATTTATTGGCACGTGTTCTTATATAAACCAATGGTTAACCGGGGCTTTTTATTTTTCTATGCCTTCAGAGACCATGCACATACACAGCTCTGCTGCTGAAAATACAGAACTGTGACTACTCAAGCAACACAGTGACTCAAGGAGCAGATAAGCACTGCTGAGTAAGCAAAGCTCAGCTACTAGTAAATTTACATTTCCTGTAGTTTTCAATTTAGAGTGACTGCTTTCACCAGTGTTAATACTTCCTACAACCCAGCTTCTGCAACAGGGACAGCTATACTATTAAAACACACAAAAAATTGTTCAGTCAGGAAACACCTGCCTTCATACCTCAAAAGAATCTTGTATCTGTACCTGACAATTTCTCCTTGCTCAGTACATAAAGCATTGACATACTATTAGCTGGTTTAGCAATATTAAGTCTTGCAATGCATTAGTTTAGTTCAATTCATGTTTGGCTTTGAGGTTGGACAGTAGCCTTGAACAAGGCCAGTGTGAAATCACTCCCTAACATCATAATCAGAAACCCTGGTACAATGTGTTTCTCCCACCAGACAATCATGACAGAGCTATTTCAGATGTCAAAGAAAGCTGGCACTATTACTTTCTGCTGAGAAACGCTGCCTCCCAAGGAACAAAACCCACAAGCTTGCTCTGTTTTTGAGAGGAGTATGTCTGTTCCCTTCCCATTAGAAGTTGTGGATTATCTTTGGTTCCAGCACTGAACTTTTAGCTTGATATAAAGTTAATGTGCTAGACAATGTTCATTTCAGGCAAGGCTGTGGGGTTGTGTAATTTTCTGCCACCCCCAAAAAAGGCCATTATCTGTAATTACCCATTACCATGCATAATTATTTCTTCTATTCTGGTCTATGGCCCCCAGGACTTCATGATGTTACAGCTCACTGCATTATCTTATCAAATTTGTTAAGGAAGCTTTTTTGACCTTTTGAGCACTTGTCACAGCATATACAAAAGCTGGCAGTAAATTGTCTAAGCATGTAGCATGTGATTTATTATTTGCACCTTGCATGGTGATACTGTACAAAATACTACACACAAACACCTTCCCCATTCCCACTCCCTGTTTTAGACAAAGTAAGAAAAGGAAAGGAAACTCTTTCAGTAACAGAAAGAAGGGAATGGGAAAAGGCTGGAGTCTCTCAGCAGGAATTTAGGGAGCATGACAGCAAAAGGTAGCTAAACTGGAACATCAAGCTCAGAAGAAGATCCCAGCTGGTCTCGTCCTCCAATGCCACCATTTCTCCTTCTCCTCTTCCTCCACAGAGTTTATTCCATCTTGTTTTCATAGCTTTGTAACCTGCTGATCCCTGCTCTTTCACACAAAATCCATTTACTGCTCCTTCATTATGCAGAACACAAACCACCTCACCCCCCATTCACAGCTTTGGTTAATGCAGTAAAGGTTCCTGAGAGACAAATTTGGTCCAATATGACATTCACAGGGATTTTCCTTTATGGATACTGATGTGAATGTGTCAAGAACCAGGATTTTTTTCTTCATTAACCCTCAAAGCTCCCAGAAAAGGACCAGGGAGTGATCAACATCCCAGCACTATCTGCTTCAGTTATTAGCAGCTTCACTGCACTGCAAGTCCATGTAGGACAGCCCTCTTCTTCCTAAGGACACTAGAACTGGAGATGGCAGAGAAGCAGGGCACTCAAGAAAACAGGAGAGATAATTCCCTGTTATCCTGACTTCTGTTTTCCCCTTAGTCCCTTATTATCAATACACTCCATAGAGTGCTTTATCTTAAAACTTCTTTTAGGTGCTTCTATGTATAAAAGTCTCAACTCACATCCCTATCTGCAAAGACATATTGAAGAAATTATGACTTAGGAAATTGTAGTACAAAAAAGAGGTTTTGGTGGTTTTGAACTGCATAGTTAAATAAGCAAACTTCCCAGGAATCAGAAAATCCAAGATACTTTTCCAACATCATGACAAATAAAATGAAACATCTGGGATTAGGTATTTACTTTGGACTAGAAGTGCACAGTATGAATTGCTGTAGCACAAGGCACCATGCTTTTCACCTCCTCCCAGCACAGCAAGACAAAACCACCAGTCATTGAAGCTTTCCTGCAGTGGGCCTGACAACTAGGGCTGCATGAAAAATTCCTTGCCAGGTGCAGCTGCTGAGTTCAGCTGGCATCATTGGTGAGAAGCTGGCAGAATGGCACCAATGTCTGCAGGCACAGGGCATGCTTCTCAAGGGCTATGTGACTGGAAGAACTCAGTCTCACCTGGAAGGAATCAGTATTATTGCTTTTTTCTCCCCTCTATGAATAACTCCAGAGTGGTCTTTGAGCAAAATGACATTTGCCTGGTTCTGCCTCTGAAGGGCTAAACCAGCTCTAAGTGGGACAACGGATTTTAGCAAGGACAAAACTTGCCAGAAAGAGGCACTCTAGGGTAAATGTTATGCAATGGGAACAACACATTTCAGGGAGACCTCGGAACAAAGGTTATTTCCTAGATATTCTAGAGCCTTACAGTGAATTCACAGGACTTTGCATCCCCAAGGCTGCTGCTGTTCACAACACCAAACTTATCCCATGAAATAACACAGAAAACTTTAACTGGAGCTGGCACAGCCTGGCAAAGGGATAAGCAATCAGAACAATCATATCAGAGATCAAATAAAGGTTATCTAAAGGGTTCACTAAAGTGTAAAATGAACTGCTGACTTTCACTCCAGTGCATGTTCTCTGGGTCTTTTCATCATTCCTTTGTCTCCTGCCTGAGATCTTCCAGGTTCAAGTCCAGGTGCCTGGGTCCAGACCATTGCTACATCCCCACTACTAGCTACAAAGAGAAACCTAGGGAACAGGATGAATAGGAAAACAGATGTACTTCCCTTGTCCCCTCTCATAACCTTCCAGTGGTTTTCATTCAGTGATTCCCTCCCTCCCTTCCAGCATTCATTCTGAGCCCACTTTCTGGTATGTACCATGCTCCCAGGGATGGAGTCCCACTAGCACTAGTTCCACGACCATCTCACCAGCTTCCCCAATCACAAACCTGCCTAGAAAGACTGTGCCAGTTTTTGCTCATCCTCTTTCACCAGGAACCACTAACATCCAGCACAGTACTCCCTAGGATCACCAGCTGTGCAGTGACAATGTTTCTTCAGGATGGATTTCTCCATTTTCCACTTCTGGTATGGGTTAAAATGGCTTTTGCCTGCCTGTGAACAATCGTTTAACCCAGCCTCCCTGCAGTGCACTTTTGTCTTCTGCAGTGCCTGCCAGAAGATGCACCTTTCCATCACCTACCAACACAACCTGTGGTGATTTCCAGATTTCCTTCCCAGATACCAATGGGATGATTAGAGCAAGAGCAGGTCCCTGTGAGATGCCTTCAGAAACACTACTGTGTTGAAATTCCCCACTCAGACCTACAAACAAATAGGATCGTTTTCCTTAAAACCACGTAACACACACAATATTGATTTTTTGTCAGTTCATGTTCCTAATCAGGATGCCAGGGGATACAAAAATCAAATGCCTTGCAGGGTTTGTGATTGCCATCAGTATGTCACTTCATCAAACAATTTTGTAATGATAAAAGATTACCAACTTGACAGAATCTTTATGTATAAACTTCTATTAATTCATGTTGTATCAGCATCATTTAACAGCTGCATCTCTCTCCCCTGGAACTAGAGTGTCACCATCTCCACCTACAGCTATAATACTACCTGTCTTTTTTCAAAGCAAGGACCAGAAAAAAATTATTGAGCATTTCTTTCTATCTCCCATATGCAGACTTACTACTGCTTAATGGGTGAAATTATTGCTAACTCTGTGTGTTTCTAACACAATCCAAAAACCCTTTCAATTTCAAGATTCTTGCTTAATTTTAATCTTCACACAAACCCATATTTTTTAAAAGAAAATGTGATTTGTGCAAAGGGAAAAAACAAGGAGAGAACAATTTCATCCAGAAGACTACAGCTTGGCACAGAAGTTTCTGTCCCAGACAGAGCTCCAGTCCAGATCCACATAACAAAAGCAGAAATACCTCTGATTTCAGTAGAACTGGAGAAGGCACATTTTGTTCACATTTAGTGTACACTCAATAAAAATGATCTGCTGCAAACATTTAGTGTGCAACAACAACAACAATCCTCTTAATACGGCGGTAGAAATAAAACCTACAGAAAATAATATTTTATTTCCACAATTAATTTAAGCTCCAGGCCTTCAATAAGACATCTACAGCAGCAAATTCAACTTTCAATGTTTCTGTCACTTACTACAGCAGGGTAGTTGATCTTTTTATGTGAGCTGGGGGGGTAATGCTTCTTCATTCTTTTCTTGCACTTTTGGTCATTACAACACAGCTACAAGTGATTGTATTCAAATCTTTAGTAGAAAAAAAAATATAAATCGTTTTGGTAAAGAAAGTATGTTCAAAGTTTTTGAATATGGTTTCAATTCCATGAAGGTGGTAGGCACTATTTTAATGCTCCAGCATATGTTTGTCTACACTGAACTAAGACAAGGATTTTTTACATATCTGAAGTTATCAGGATGTGTGACACATAATGGGATTAGGACCAATAAATCAGTGCTTCAGAAAATTAAGAGCAGGAGAAACAAGGACTATTTTCAATCCTCAGTATAAAAGATGGGAGTATGACTACTGTGTGTGCATATCTATGTATATGTGTTATTTTTCACCTTGAGATATCCCATTTGAGAAGGGAATTTACAAATACTGAACTCTTTGTGTTCATGCTACCAAATCCAACATGCTACTAAAGTAAGTAATGGAGACAAAAGTAAAAACACAACTTTTAAAAAACAGAGGAAGAATTAAAAAATTATAGAAAGTTAGGAAAGAAAAACAGGTTACTGGACAGTGATGGAAAACAGCCCAGACACCTGCAGGGGCAAAGAAGCAAACTCAGAGGAGGAGAAAGAAACTCGGTGTGGATTAAATCTAAAGGGGTTTAAGTCATTAACAAGAGATCAAAGAAAACATTAGAAGGGAGGGAAAGCTTCACAAGTGTCTGAGATAGAAGACCTTGGAGGAAATACGACCAGGATAAAATCACTGTGGGTCACACTAAAAATAATAAAGGGAGTAGGATGATGGTTGGAATTAGCTGGAGCCCATGCTTGGTTATATAAGCTATTATGGTAACAGAAACCCAAAATTTTCTACAACAGACAAACTAGGAGTAACAGGAGGGCTTTTTAACTCTACCTAATATGTGATGCAAAAACTAAAAGCAGGAGTAGTGAAAAAACACTGCAGGCATCCAGCAGGCCTGAGTGAGCAACCAAGAATCACAAACAGATGTGCATAACTTTTGTACACGATTGTCAGTGTTGCAGGGGTGCAATATTTACACAAAATCAGCTTCAATGCAAATGCAAACTGATCACCAATGAATGTTGTTCATGCATAACTGACAGAAATGCACAATGACTGCAACTACAGTGGCTCAGCATCTGCTGAGGTTCAGTTGTGCCCATTACTATAGGCATCCAAATAACCAAACAGTGGCTTATTCTGTAAGCAATAAAATAGTATGAATAAAGACTGGAGACAGGAGTTAGGAAAAAAATCAGACATCCAACCTCACTGCACAGAAAGTCAAGTTCAGTATTTAACTGACTCTCTGCAAGGTCTTCAAGAAAACACAGGACAGATGAACAATGTATGAACAATGTTTGTTATTTAAGTAAAGGAGTTCTTTACAATGCTGATTAAGACCAGCAGATACTCAAATTCAGAAGTTAAATTCAATAAAACAGGAATGAGAAGAGGCATATGAAAAAGCATTCCTACAAAAGAAAAGCATTCTTACAAAAAAATGTAAAAAGAAGCATTATAGTTCCCATGTTATTAAGTGACAAATCTACTGTAAATGGAAAATGGTTGAACAGGCTGAAATAGGAAGTTATTTGATAAATTAAGCAAATGAAAGCAGTCTTCAAGGTACAAGAAAGCATGTGAAACAAAAGCAGAAGCAAGAAATCAAATCAGTGCTCAGTTAGGGAAGCATGCAGTGCTCCTTCACTCCTCACTCATATCTCTTCTTTAAAACAAAGAGCCCCACACATTCAGAGAAGTTATAACAACTGTTTCAAGGACACAGAAAGGAACAAGAGGTTAGCTGCAGATAGTGAATAATGTGCCCACAGATAGTAAATTCTTAGAAATTCTTAGTTCATTTTCTGCTCCTGCTTTATTCCTTATCACAGTGTTCATAATAACAAATGGAAAGCACAATCTGGCACAGATAACTCTGTAAATCTGAATGCACAAATGCAAACGCCCATGTTACAGAGGAAGAGTTTCCAAGGCACAAAGAACAATTGGATGTGCTGACTAGCCCTGTTACCTTAGCTGGGAAGAGAATCTGGTGCTAGGACTCTGT
>WEIU01011318.1:85957-117541 GCA_013389925.1 Aegithalos caudatus | reverse complement strand
TAGGAAGAAAAGTGCCAGCTGTCATACAGCCTACTAACTGTGAGTGCATATTGCTTGGACAGCAGTTTGCCAGGAGAGTGATTCAGGGCTAGAGGAGGTGTAGACAGCTGCCAAAACACCTAGAACAGCTATGTTTCAACATCCAGGTCAGTAACTACCATTAAAATGATACAACAGCACCTCTGCACACTTGCCAGAATCAGTGAACCTTGCCAGTGAGGTTATCTGTACCCCTGGGTAATTAGGAGGAGAAGCAGGAGCTACCCCTCAACCAGGCTCCAACCTTCTGCAGTCAACATGTATTCTAAAAGGCACATTCCACTCAACAGCACAGAAATTGTCTTGTGAATAACCTCAGAATTTCATGTGCTGTACTGCTGTACAGCTGTCAGGGAGTAAATTTCTTGTTTACATTTCACTGTTACGTTCAACAGCAGCAAGTTAAAACATAACCCAGAGAGGAGGCTGTGCACTAACCGGTGACTGGCTTTTGGAAAAGTTGACATGGGCATAGAGGAGAACTGCTATGTCCTTATGTCCAGCTTCCAGGGCTATTGAAAGTGCTGTGCTGCCATCCTGAGAGAAGGAAGGAAGAAACAAGAGAATTAGTGCATGTATGCTTTAACAGATCTCTTAAAAGCCCCATCAGCCCACAGAGAAGTGAAGATATTAAGTGGAGGCCCTACTGCTCATACAGACAGGTTAATTTAGAGTCTTGTTTAATTTCTTTTGTTTTAAGCCTTGCACTGCTGTTTTATGAGGCAGTCCAATTGTCAAAGCCTCATAATTTCTCTAAACGAGGAGTCTCGATTATTGCTGTGGGAGAATGAGCACACTATTATCACAGTAATGTTACATGCAGTGCTGTGTGAGACCAGAAGATTGGGCTGTCTCAGAGAAACTGCAGTCAGTCAGTCAGTAACAAGTAGAAGAGATGATAAGGGAGGGAAAAATGCTAGTCAAATATAATGATAATTGCTGTGTTAAAATGGTAATTGTTGTGGTATCGCTCCCATCAACATTAAGAGAAATTGCACTCATAATTCCAAATGCTCCTTGATGGAAGTCTAAATACAATTAAATGGACTTTCCTAGTCAAATACTGCCACCTCAGTTTCTCAGAAGATACCATTGCTTTCAAAAACCACAGCTGTTTTGGACTCTAGAAGCATAAAGTGCTTTAGCTGAAAGAGTATTTTACTGATCTGCTGCTTTTCCTTTGGACCATGTTTGGTCCAGGAAGACACAGATGTCAGGCAACCTGTGACTGGGTCACTACCTGGCTTTTGGCTCTTGCACACAGCAGTCTCTACAATAATGCCAGTGTTTGAGATGTCTCACAGGGATGGAGCACACATTCCAGAAGCTGCTGTAGCACTGGTATTGCAATGGTTGGCATCAGTTTTTAAATGGTGAACCCTTTTTCCAGCATGGGACACAATGGACAGCGTCCACACGGAGAGAGTAAAGGGAGTGATTATACATCAATCTAATTGTCCTGAACAGACAGGGAGCTAGAAAAGCTGTCTACTACAATGCAATATAATGCATGACAAATGCACAGCTAACTCTCCACTCAACACAAATTCTTAAAGAGAGGTGTGGAATCACTGTGGCACACATTGGCAGGATGATGCTCAGCTTAGTACTGATCATGCAGACTGGAAAAGCATCACTGTGACACTCAGAGTAACTAGGAGAATGCTAAAAATCTCAATCCCACATCACAGACAAATTTGTGAATAAGCAGAGTCAAACTGTGCTTGAGAAACTATCAAACTGGCCATAGGAAATGTTAAGCATCATGTCCCCATAAAGACTGTAATTATTGATTTTGTATCTGATAGTGCTAACAGCATCCAAGCAGCAATAATCTAGATTGCTTATGATTGTTAGATTGAGGTCTTCTTACATTTTTCTCTCTGGCCAGATGTCCCACACCACCAGCACTACAAGCAACTGAGCTTCCCCCTGCAGCAAGTGGGTGAATGTGATGCCTTAAAGTTTTGGCTTTCATGTATTTCAGATCCTGTGCTGCCCAGGGCTGTAGTTCTGAGCTTCACATTAAGTGCTGGTCAGCTCTCTTCACAGAGTAGAGAGACAAAACAAATCCTTTTCCTGCTGAAGACCAAGCACAACTTTCAGGCCCAAAAGCACAAACAACAGCAAACTGAAGGGAGGAACAAGAAGGATGGGACTTCACAACCTGAAGCTATAATTGGACAATTAAACCCCAGTGTGCAAATGGACCAAAACTTAGAAAAATTTAAGACCTCATGACCTGTCAGCCATTCTAAGTCTACCCTGGGTGTAGCCTTGGTCAGGCCCTGTCCTACCCAAGGTGTATCCTAAAGGCCTTCCAATAAATACCTACTTTATTCACTAGCCCTGTCCAGTCTGTTTCAGGTCAGCCTTCCCAAGGCATCAAATGAAGAGAAATTATGTTCTTGCCTCTCTGCAACAGCTTCAACAAATAACCACCCACTGCCCTCACAATCCCAAACCCAGGCTCCATTTCTGTGTTCAGTGGGTAAAGCAATAGGAAGAAAGGAAAAGTATGCAAGAAATGTTGTTAACAAAAACATAGTAGTTGCAAGAAAGAAGCTAAATCAATGTTTTCAAGCTTGAGGAATCTATAGTTCAAATTATCTGCTGACAGTGTAGGCTGCAATGATCCCTGCAAGTAAGAAATATGCAGGTGTTCACTTGGCACTGAAGTCACAGTCTGTATCCATTTCTTGTCAGGACAGTGCAGCTTCATGACTAAGACTGAACCTATAGTCTCAAAAGTCATGGTGTAGGAACAGTGTGAATGTCCTTTCAAGAGAATTGTAGGGCTGATGTTTGCCACGGGGACAGAAAACCAACACACTGAGGCCCTAAGTCACCAGATAAGATCCTAACTGAAAACCCCTTTGGAAGGGGGAAGGAATGTGAGAGGGAGAGATGTTTTACTGTGAGCTAGGAAATGTTTTTTTTCCTATTCTGGCTACTAAACACCTACAGCTAACCACAGAAATTGCTACCAGGTACATCTGTTGGAAAAGTAAAAACACTAGCCAAATAATCACAGCACTTGCTACCAATTAAGCAGAAGATTCATGCAGTTGGTACTCTGGCACTCTGAGTCAGACATTCACCCAAGCAGATTTCTGAAGCACTGAAAGGCAACTCACATTGTCCTCCAGGGTGCTGTTACACCCAGGCTGAGCCAGCAGGAGCTTAACAATCTCCACATGTCCGTGCTCACTAGCACACATCAGAGCTGTAGAGCCCTCATCATCCTGGATATTGACATCTGCACCACAGGCCAGCAGAGCTTTGACCATGTCTATCCTCCCATGACTCACAGCTAGCATCAGTGCAGTCTGACCAGCCTGCAGGGAGAGAAGAGGAAAACCCAAATAACTACAGAGACAATCAGTGACAAAGCATTAACACTTTTTTTTTTTTTTTTTTTTAAATACTGTGTTTCTTCCAGCGGAAAATTTCGTTATTTTAAACAGTACTCTCAATTGCCATTATTTAAATACCTTTTGTGGATCATATATCCCATGTTCACGTAGCTATTTATTGAATTAATGGAAGATATCCAATCTATTTTCAGACAGCTGTAGTTTTTTCAAAGGATCTAAATGCTGCAGAATTTGTAAATGCTGCCCAAAATTCAGAAATAGTTCTTTCACAAAATGATCAACCTTCATTTTTAGAAGAGGTTGAGACCTGAAGCTCAACTGTTCTTCCACAGCTCCATTTTGTATATAGTAATCAAAAACATACATAAAAAAAAACCACAGATGAAGAAAGTAAATGAGAGCAACATTTGAACCGATCAGAGCAGGGATGGGAGCATGGAAGGAACAATAAATAAACAGGCACAGGAGTACAGCAGTAAGAACTGTGCCTGGTGAAGCACTTGACTGACCTGGCTGGCTTTAGCATTCACGTCCCCACAGCTGAACAGTTCCTCCACTATCCTCATGTCCTTCTCTGCTTCCACAGCTGCAAGTGCAGCCAGCATGATGGGGGTATAACCAGCCTTGTTCTGATGATTTACGTTACAGACATCTGCAGAGGGATGACATAATATTTCTTCAGAAAGCAAGAACCCAAAAAGCACTAATTGTGCTAATCAACTGAATAAACTGTCAGTAAGGCAGCCTATAAAAAGAAAAAGTAGCAACTGCTTTCATAATGGATGCAATTCAAGGGAAGGTGGAGAAGAAAAAAATTAACAGAGGAGCTCTTGAGCCAGAGAAAGAAAAGAATTCTTTTCTACTACGTGTAAAATACAAGAGAGAGCACAAAGACATTTTATATGTTATCATTTGGGGCTTTATTTGTGCATTATTTTTGCCTTTTGTAAAAGCAAGTGGTCTGAAATTTAGCATGATATTCAGAAGCACTGTCAGGAGAGTCCTTAAGCTCTTCTCCTGAGGGCATCCATACTGAAGAACAAAAGTGGTCCAGCAACATGGTCAGTGGAAAAGATATTTCTCTTCAGCACAAATATTTTCTTGCAATTGGTGTTACTTTAAAAATCTGCAAGTGTACTTCCACATGTTTTGGAGCTGCCAAAAAACCACCCCTTTAAATTAAAGACTGCTGCCAGTTCTACAGTGTATTTGACCACAAACAAAACTGTTCTGGGAACAAATACAGGCAAGTCCTCTGACCAGTGCCAGGAACCAAGAGTTCTCCTTTTTGTTCAAACCTTGCCTCCAAGTCTGTCTTTGTTCCTAAAATCCTACAGAAAAACTCAGCAGTGCTTATTGGTTTACAAGGCAGCATGGTTTTCAGTGTGTATATAGTATTGGAAAGCAGGGACTCAGAGTTACATAAACATTATCTGTAGACTAGAGTTAAACTGCACCACAGATATCTTAACAAGCAAAAATGGCTTAGAAACTTCTTCAGACTTATGGCCAAAGGAACTTTTTTTGCAGTCAAAAGAACATTTCAGAAGCAATTCAAGTGCAGATGTAAGATATTACAAGTTTTATTCATGTTAAATAGACATCAGTGATGATACCTTTTAACCAGCAGACCAATGCTACTTCCAGACATCACTTCTGTGAAACCACTGAAGCCAGAGAACACAACACTTCTACATGCATTACATCCTGAGTAATGAGTAACTTTTAGAAGTGGTGTGCTCCTACTCTGACCATATTAATTCAGCAGAGTGTGTTTTCTGAGGTCACATTTAGCTCCTTTTCTACATGGCTAATAACAGGGAAACTGTTCTCCTCTTTGTCCTCTTGGTGACTTCATGCTATAGGGGATTCTCTCATCTCATCTTGTCTGCTCTTCTCTCCAAACAGACAGAGTTTTTGGTCCAAGAATAACCACAGGTATGTCACAGGCTGAGCACAGTGACCCTTCAGACACAATCCAGAGAAAAGCTGCTGAAACCTGAAGGAATCTGCCTATTTGCAAACATATTCCAAGTGCTGGCATAAGCAATGTTCTCCTGCAGAGAGAACTACCTGGGACTAGTCACGATTGTTACTTTTTAGGGGTAACACCCCTGGTGTTTATAGGAATACACTAGCTGCCATACCCTACAGGAATCCTGACTTCCAGCAGGAGGTGAGCATGTTCCTGCTCTTCTGAGACACCTAGGGAAGCAGGGGGGAAGCTCCCTCCCACCACACTGTGCTGCAGAGCCAGCCTGCCCTGCTCACCACGCTCCTGACATTCCCTGCATTCCCCTGCTGTGACTCACTCTTCCCAAACACAGACTGCCTTCAAAAGGTCCAGAGATTTCAAAGTGCTGGCTTTCCTCTTGAGGAAGTCTCTGCAAGTGTGACACATGTGCTAGGTTATCAAAGCTGAGATTTGTATCATTCATATCCTTGTTTATCTGATGCTACCTTTCTGGATTTATGAATATTGCTTGGCCTACACTTCAGACATGTCATTGGCCTAGTTAACTTTCACAACCAACTGTGACAGGTTTTTTAGCTAGTTTAGAGAAACAAACTTCACTTAGGGAGCAGAACTAGGATTAAACAGATTAAACATCCAGCTTGGGACCAATTCCAGTGTGTGATACTTTCTCCTGGATGCCATCTGGCACACTGAATGTGGGGAGCAGATACTCCAGTGTCTCCCCTTTGCCACTACCCTTTCTGAATGTGTATTGCAAGAGGATCAAGAAAAGGGAGCAACAAAAGCAACCAAATCAAGCAGCATCAGATTTCTTACGGACCAGGAAAATGGTCTTTGTGACAGAGCGCCATATTGCTCCAGTTTCCCAGGAAAGTAGTATAGATGAGAAAATGTGGTGGCCAGGAAAAATTTCTGCACTGCTCTAGATGAAGCTAGACTAGTTTGCATGTTCAGTATGGTATTTGTACCTGAATGCATCTTCCTCCATTAGCCTTCCTCCATCAGCACCCTACTGAGTCCTGAGCAGCAGCTGTGCTGCCTCCAGAGAAAACTGCTGGAGACTGGTGCTGCTGAACTTGGGACTACAGTCCAAGGGTCAGGAATCTATCTCAACTCTGTATATAATTTACTTAAGTGTTTTTTTTTAACTTCAAGAAGCATCACCTCCCAAGCTAGTACAAGAAACAAAGATTCTAGACTACCTAAGTGAGCCACCATATAACTGCTAACAGTTAAAACACTTGCTGGAAGAAGACCAAGGCCTCTAGTTCATCAAGAATTTCACCCACGAGAATTGCAAAACCAAGAATTAAAAAAAAAAAAAAAGCAAACTTACTTGCATCCAGAAGGAGCTTTACAATTTCAAAGTTAGAATGTGAGACACTGTAATGGAGGGCTGTGTTTCCATTTCCATCTGCCATATTGATGATATGTCTGAGGACAGCAGGAGAAATCTCTTCAAAAGCAGTAATGTAGTCTCCAACCATTTCAGGGACAGCTGACTTCTGGCTTGAGACACGAAACCACTCATGCTGGATGGTATTTAAACAAAACCTCTGCCGAAACCAAGACAGAAAAAATTACATATGGACAATCTATTTAAAGGATTTTCCATCCCATAAGTCAGCAATGCAGGTCAAGTCTTTTTTAGTCCTGTGTGGGAAGAAAGTATTCAGCTCACAAACAAAATGTACAGAAGCATCCCCTCTGACTAAAGCCTGCTTAAAAACACCATTTACTTCCTCTCACTTCACCTGACTGTCAGCTCTGAGGGCACAGAATTTCAGGATGAGAATACTCCCAGAATTAAAGGTGCTATGGAGGTGAATAGAAAAAAAAGGCTTTTTCTCTGGTGAACAGAAAAAAAAAAGAATTGTGTAATGATCTCCATCAAATACTTAACAACTTCTATAAACCACTGGTAAATCAAGACTTTCTCACTGGACTTGAAACAGCAGCATGCTAAGCCAGTTAGGCCCAGTTCTCAGGCACAAATTATCAAGTGCACCAAGGATAGGAGAACTGGGTGGACAGCAGTTCTGCAGAAGAAGAGCTGAGCATTACAGATGATCACAAACTGAACCCAACATCACATTGTAATATACAAGGTAAATTTGGGGTGAATAAACAGATTTATAGCTTGCATGGCATGTGATGAAGTCCATTCTTTCTGCCCAGTACTATGAAGACAACACCTTGTCTGGTGTGATCACTGAATGACACAAAATATTTGGTTGAAACAGTTTCAAAGATGAACAGCAAGAATGAACAGACGCCAAGGAAATCTGACCTACTGGACAGACAGGAAGGACTGGAGATGCTCTGCTGAAAAGAACCAGAACTGCTGAGGAAAGAAACCATGTAACATTTTTTTCAGAAAAAAAGAAGAAAAGGAAGAACCTGTTCTTCACCTGAAGGCTGGCTGGCTGTAGTAATAAGAGATTTTAGTTGCAATGAGAAGATGTAGGCTACACATTCAGATTAAACTTTCCCATGGGTATGGGCTGAGAGGGGGGGAATAGGAAGGAGCCTCTTAGGGCAGGTGACTTAGGGTGACTTGTCTGCCAGAGCAGATCTCACTGTGAGCCAAGGAGGTTTCCACACTCACCACCAGCTCTGACTTTGGGACACTTTCCCTAACCTGGAAAGACCACCACACCTTTCTCATAAACCCTCATCTGCAAGGTGGCCAGTAAATTCAAGGGCAATTTTGCAGAGAAGACACTCAGAAAGTTTATCCAGCCTCCAGGGAAAACACACCAGTAGCTCTAGAGGTGCTCTGTGTCTGGCAAAGAGAAAATATTCTACAGACACCAGTGCTACTTATCTATCTGTACTACATAAATACACCAACAGAATATTTTACATCAGTGCTACTACAATGTGATATATGTATTCTGTGAACATAAGAGTTGAAAAGCAGAGGTGGCCATAAACTGACACAATAGAATTTTTAAAATTTATTTCAGGCACTACTGAGTGCAAAATACCACTAAGAAACTATTTTTAGTCACAGTGTAACATATTATTAAATAAACAACACACTTTTAAAATTAAGTTAATCCATCACATGCAAAAAGGTGCAGTCCACAGCTCTTTCTGGTGTAAACTGCAGCTACAACAGCTGGGTATCCTGGAAGAAGTTGGGACAACTTATACAGATCCTTAGCTATACTGACATTCAGCCTGTTTGGACAAGACTTTTTTATCAGCAGACAGACAGAGGACAAGAGCTGATTAGTCTGCAGCCTCCACCTACAAAGCACTGCTTGTGCTGGAAAACACTTCAGGCACAAGAAAGAAAAATGTAAATTCAAATTATACTTCCTAGTCAGAGATCATCACCTGATTTTGCCAATTTTAACACTTTCAACTCCAAGACAGCCTAAAGCATTTGTTGTTTGAATGCCTAAGTTACTCCTGAAGAACAAACACAGAATTAAAAACTATGTGTCACAACTGTATGAAACAACCTTTCAAAACATTCCCTGGACCACAGATGTCAGAACTGGACACAGGCATACTACTGTGTCATACAGACAACATTATTGTCTTTAAGAAGCTGCAGATGCTCTACAGTAGAGGAGAATGACACTGAATTGTTGCCTTTTATATCACTGCAGAACTGTATCAAATGTGAAATTTAATTTCATATCATTAAGCAGTGTTCCTTTGCTTTCAGATTGCCCTCATAGAGTAGCATAGGCAATCCCTATGTGAGGCATTTCCAATAAGGCAAATACAATTTTATTTCTTGAGAATTGAGTTATTTCTGAAGTATTAACACTGAATCCTCCTTACTCTCTGCAGCACTAATAAAAACCACCAGTGCAGAAAACAAGACAAACAGCATCCTTGTGCTCTTTGGAGAAGGCACATCACCCAGTGTTTCAGAACAGACTCAGGTTTTCTCATAGGAAGCACAAGGCTCTTCACCCACTGCAGTCTCCTAATGTGAGTCCTGAGAGCAGCCCACAGCAGTGCTAAACCAAAAAAAAACCACAGGAATAACACAGGAATGCACAGGTGTGTTGACTGTACTTTCATGTTACTGTTTTTATGTGTCTGCCTTGGGACAACAACACTGCAGCACACAAAGCACAGGAATATTCTCTGGATGAAGGTGTCCTGACAGAGCAGGCTTTGTGACTCTTGCAGGAAAGATGAACTCCTCTTCTGCCCAGCCACTGCAGTGCTGGCCCTGTAAAACCAGAAGTTACCTCTCCCTGACATTTTTCAATTGCCATCTCAAGAGAAAATTGTCACCTGTATTGCTTACCACATCCTTGTTGGTTAAAGCCTTGGGGTCATCAATGTTGTTCCTCAGCAGGTTACAGGCAGAAAGCATTTTTTCACTCAGCTCATACCTAAGGGAGACAGCAAAATACTTGGCATGTTTCAATTTTTATCTTAGCATTTCAGTACAGAAAGATCTGTTTTTCTGGAAGTTCTCTGGGAATTAAAAGTTTCCATGCAAGCCATCTGCTCCCACCATGCAGAAGCCACTCTGGCAGCCCTTCTCAAAGACACTCCCTCCACACTGAGTGAAGATGAGTGTGGGAAGAGTAACAGGAATGGAGAGTGGGAAACACATCACTTTTGTGCTTGAAGGCTTGGAAACCCTTCTAGTGGAAATTCTCACCTACTGCTGTATGACTGCAGAGCACACATTATATGCTATGTCCTTTGATTGCTTGATTGACAAGGGGAAATGCCAAAAGTTGTGATGGAAACAGAATTAAGCAGTGGGAAACAGCTCAAGATGTGCCTTCTGCCAGCTCCCATTCACTGGAATTCCCACTAGCCTTTCTCATCCCACTCACTTTGGAAATTTACTCTCTTTCTCCAGCCCTCTTTAACTTTTACACTTCTATGCCCTTTTCATTACAAATTTCAAAACTCATGACCAAAAATAAGGTCAAGGCTTGTGCCACGTGTCACACCAGGCTGTGGCCAACCATCTTTGCCTACAACCTGCACAGAGGATAACAGCAATTTTTCCATAAAATTCTCCCAAAAAGCAGAGCAGCTAACACACTCTTGTGTGTAAGATGGGCATTTTAGCCCTCACTAATTACAAGCCAGCTGCTAGTGCTAGCAGAGCAATAAATTCTGCACCATTGCATGGACCATGGCCACATGTGGCCACGTGCCTTGACTCTTCCCCTCAGAGGGCACTGCCAGGGCAGTCAGCTTGCACAGAACATGCTCCTTAAGCTGCTCTACTGCTCTTCTCCCCAATCAGCCTTTGCTACTGTGAATATAAATTAGAGACCTTTTGAGAGACTGCCCATCTTGTTGTAACAGCTTTGTAAAACAACAGGCATCATAAAGTAAGCTCAGGGCTCTCCAAAACACACAGCTCCAGGGCCTCCAAGCTCTTAATTATTAATTTCTGCATCTCTTTTATTTAACAGCTGACAATTACAGATAACTTGATGCTAAGCTACATCTCCAGTGAAACATAACATTAATTTTGTTTTAGCTCTTTTACTGTTATTATTCTACCTACATAATTTTCCAAATCACCACACTGGCAAACCCATTGTCTGTAAGATACCCTTTAACTGTCTTGGTTTACATTTCCTTTTGCCATTTGCTAACGAAGAATCAATAAAAGCTCTCCAAGCTACTGCTTTCCATATGCCAAAAAAGCACGACCTTGTCTGTCAAACCCTACCTTACAGAGCAATTTGAAAAGTACCCTAAGACATGACATATTGAACAAGTCTGTGATGGCAGCCTTGAAAGTGTACTACAGTATGGAATCTAATACTGGATGCAGCACATGATCTCAGGGTGCAGTGTCCTTAGTGCTGTACCCCTTCATGTTACTGTGCCTTGGCTGAGGTGCTGTGCAAGGTGCAAATGCTACCTGCACTTCCAGCAGGCTCCTGACCTGGAGTGCATGGCTCAAGATGAATTCATTTGCTTACTGTTTTACAGACCAGGATGTTTACAAGGCATTTCCTGCTCCCATGCAAGTGCCAGTTGAGACCTGAGAGAGCTTCTGCTGGGGGAAGCCACCAGGGTCTCACTGTTAATGAATCACTTAAAGTTAATGGGGTCAGCTGCTGGAAAGGATGTCCCTCTGACACCTTCTTCCTGCTCACACACAGCCATTTTGCCATGAAACTGCCTCTGGACACCCACTTGAGGAGGAGGGAAGCGGGAAGCAGCCGGCCAGCGCTGGGGCTGATGCCTTCTCCACAAGCACAGCGCACGCAGGGTGCTAACACACAGCACTCAGGTAAATCCCAAACATGAATTTTCAGACAGGAGGCCCCCCTCAGAGGCACACTGTGAGGAGGGTGGGCAGCCTACCTCTCTCTGATTTCCACCTCCTCGGCCTCACACTCGGGGAGGGCCGCGTCCTTGCCCGGCCCCGCGGCGCTGAGCTCGGCAGCAGCTCGGGCAGCCGTGGGCTGCTGCTCCTCTGGGTCACAGGGACACTCGTGGCTCTCACATTCCTCCTCTGAATCCGAGGAGGAGCTCTCCTCCGAGCTGGAGTCATCGCTGGATGTGGTCTCATACCTGCAGAACAGGCAGGAGCAGAGTGTTGGAACCCTGGAGGCTGAAAAATTCAGGATTTCTGTGCTAAAAGGTGCTGACCCTCAAGGAAGCACCACACTGGACTTGAGGCCATGGAACAGGCTCCCGAAATTTAGTGATAGCACTGGGGCTGTGGGTGTGTGGTTTGAATAGCATTGTGTGATCTCACAGGGTGAAAAACTTAGATTTTAAATTTTAGTGTATTATAATACATGTGAGTCAAGATGGAGGATTTGGGCATTGTCTAAATCCTTCTTCACCTTCTTCCTTCTTCTTCATGGGTTAGGGTGGTTTCCTGTAACTGTGTGAAAAAGGTCTGCATTGCAGGCCTTGGGTGGTCATTATTGGTCAAAAATATAAATAATATAGGTGTCACCTCATTATTTGGTAATTACCACTTAAATAACCTTGGAAACAGTTAGAAGTACTCCATTTTACCTCATTTCTCTAACCTGCTAGAGTTCACAGCTCATGAGTCTGTAAATAGGTAAGAAATAATAAAGTCATCCAAGTCTGAACACAAACTTCAACTCCTGTGTATTAATCCTGACCTTGGTGGAGGAAAAGAAGCCAGAACTGTCACAGCAGAGGTGCTTGCTTGTTGCTTCTGTATTTTCTGAATTCTCAGTGCCCAATGTTCCAGTGCTATTCAGCATCACTCAGCACCTGCCTGCATCAGTGCAAGTGGAAAAATGTCCCACAAAAGCTGTGTCCTCCTGTTTTTCCCTCAGAGACCTCTTCACTGAACTCAAGTGTTACTGGCAAATGACATTGTCAGCATTATGTATGCAGGGTGTAATGAAAGAAGATCAACCTCTTTTAAATGTAAGTCTTAACATTTTGTCAAACCTTGCCTTATCCCAAGAAATGAAGTTGCTCAGAGTAAATTGTATTGCCTTGCCAGGCAGATATAAGCAGGGAAGCTAACAAACCTATGATAACTTTCCCTCACTATATGTAATGATACTTCTAGCTAATATGTAGGAAATCAGTTAAATGGGATATTTAGGCTATATACTACACAGAGCATTTGTACTAAAGAAAACCTAATCTAAGAGCTAGAAAAGCTATATAAAAACAATTTGATGAAACAGTTTTAAAGGTGTTTGCAACATTCTGCAAGGGCAAGTAGTAGTTTAAAAGAAGACAATTTTCCATACTCTCTGCTGTATTTGCATAGGAAGGTCTCTGTATATATTTAATACAGAGACAAAAAAATTAATTCTAGGGCAATGGCATCTCTTACTGTATTGTTTATTAGTATAATGTTGTGCTTCTCAGCTACCAAAGATATATCCAAGTTTTCCTTATTAAAGCATTGCCTATGAAATGTCCCTATGGCTGTCTCAGGTTGTTTAATTTCCCTGTGGTAAATCTGGCAGCAATCTAATGTACAGGTATTTGAGACTGATGCAATATATGACCTGCAAGCACATGAGGATTAAGAGGAGCTCAGTTGTTCAATTCTTCCTTCTGATCCTTACACTCAGCAGTTGCACCTCAGCCTGAAGGACAGGCCCAACCTATGCATGTGTTCCTGGGTTCTTTCTCTTCTTCCCACCGTGAAAAGTGCTACAGTAACAGATATTTTGGAGACAGGTCTCTTACCCGCCATTAATGCCAACAAACTGCAGGTTCTTCTTGGTATTGTTCAAATCCTTCTTCCCATCTCTTTTCTTCATGATAGATTTGAGGGTGTTCTCATTGTTAGTACATACTGTTAGAAAGGGAGACAAAGCACACCCATCAGTATAAATCTGTAGCCAGCTTTAAATGCAGCAGCCAGCTTTAAATGCAGCAGCATTAGAGCTGATTTTTCAAAATAACTCTATTTTTCAACAGCATAATTTGCCATCTGAAGCTGGGCTTTCTAATATACATACAGTTGTGGTTTGACACTCTGGAAATACAGAACAGCTTCAACATCAGCTCTGGGAACTAGTTGAGCCTAACTTTTCCAGCTTACATGCTGCTAATCTTCATGATGCTTTAGGAAACTTTAAGAAAAGACATAGGCTTTTTGTTTTCCTTTGCTATTTGTGAAAAACTTTTAACACTGAAATAGGTTACTCTATTAACAAAGTCTTAATTTTTAGTGTCAGAGAGCAGCAACTCCTTGCCAAAATGAACACATTAATACAGACAGCATGTTCAACAATACACACAGCATATTTAAAAATCTATTCAACAGGGTAGGTAGGTTCAATCAAGAATGGTCTTTTAGATTTAGCATTCATTGAAACAATTTTTAAACCAATCTCTATGCAAAGGACAGGTAACACATGCATAAAATTTTAAGTATTTAAAAAAGTCATTATTAATCCTTTATCTTTTAGTAGATTTTTTCTTAGGAAGATACTAAATGGCATTTCACTGACGTGCTCCAATCTGCCATTTAAAACCTAACCACTACCTGCAGACACACTGGTGTCACACTGTGACTTTCCCCTCAGCTGGAAGTTTTCCTGCTTTTTTTTTGCATTTTTGAGAATACTGAAAACCTTCTTTAGCTGTATTTCATATTCAGACTCCACCAGCATGAAGAAAGGTGAATGTGAGCCAGTTATTACCATAGAGACCTGAGGCAAGCTGATCATCTGTCAGGTTAATTGGAGCAAGAGCTTTATCCTGAGAAGAAAAAGACTTCCTTCCCCGAGCAGCTTCCACCAGGGGAGTCTTCCTCTCCTCCTGAGTGGGCACAGTGTCCTGCTCCACTTTCAGCATTCGCAAATTTGAAGTTAAGTGTGTGTTTGCAAGTTGGCCATGAGGGATGTACTCCAAAGTAGCACCTGTCAAAGAAGACAGTAGGCGTCACAGAGGAGTCAAACCAAAGTATTCCCATCAAAACTGTGATTCACAGAAAAAAAAAAACAAAACAAAACAAAAAAAAACCCCAAACCAGCAAACTGGATAAAAAAAGAGCAAGGCTTGTCCTTTAAAATACTCTTTTCTGAGGACCTAATAAGAAAAAGGCTGTGATCATTTTCAGAAAACGCAAAAAAAGGGCCATGAAATTTTCTTTTGATAAAGACATACAATACAAGGACAAGCTATAAAGATATTGGCTTTAAAACACATGAAAGGAATAGTCCTTCTTTTTCCTTCTCTTTCAGTATGAGCAGTGACCTCAGCTCCTGCCACCCTGGTCAGGGTGGGCTCACTGAGCTGCTCCTATATGACATGCCTGAAGAGCACAGCACATTCACAGGCTCTGAAGGTTCTTTCTGCTAGAACAGTAATCTTTTTATTGTACATTTTCTTAGAAATTTCACTTTCCATGAAAGCAGAACATTTTCAGGAAATTTTCCCTTTTTTTCCAGTACTCAAACTAATTCTGAAAGCTATGTGCTTTGCCCAGTTACTGAGACAACTGCAATGAACTCCCACATCCTACATTTCTTTTTTTCCTTTTTTTTTTTTTTTTTTTTTTTTTTTTTGGTCAGGATTGTACTGAGCTAGTAGTTCTATTTAAACTGAATTCCAAATGTTTGGGTTGTACTTTTTTCCCTTGCTGATTTGCTGGTGTTCACTCACTTTTTCCCATTGTGTATTCAAAAGGGAGTGCTAATTACTCACAGACTTTTACAGATTCCCCTGGAGTTACTCCAGCTGTGCTATTACAACTTCTCTACAAATCTGCACAAATGCTTTTGTTTGTGGAACACACTGAGTGGGTTTGTTTTTTTTTTTTGCACACATATGCCTCCCTATGTGATCTTGTTAGCATTCAAGGAGAAAAAAAGCTGAAGTTTAACTTGCTTTAAACACTATAATTTTTTGTTCCACTCTTTTTTTGCCTCAACGATGTGTGCCTCCATATTATTACTTGCCTTTGTATTTATCAAGAATTAAGGCACAGCCTTTCCATTCATATATGAGTGGCATTGCACAGAGTGCTAACACACAGCAGTAAGGTAAATTCCAAACATTAATTTTTGGACACACAGTTACATCTCTGTCTAGCAAGCTGTTCTTGTTAGACCGCCTTTCCCCCTTGTTACTTCACCTCAGTAAATTTTTCCTACAACAGGACATAACAAAACTGATTTTTCCAAACTCTGCCACTTCCCAGCAGCTTCCTCCTTTTTGCTTCCAGTCCCACCCATGTCTCTGAGTTTCCAGCCAAGTCTCACCCCACATGTTTCCCCCAAAGCCCCCTTCTCCAGCAGTGAGCCCCACTGCCCAGTTCCACAGGGGAAGCTGTCTGCAGGAAAAGGCAGGCAGCAGGGCATCAACAGGCATGTCAGTACAAGCACAGCAAAAAAGCTTTTTCTCAAGAGTGAAAAACGTATGTGTGTCTGTGTCTGTGTGTGTAAGAAGGTGGCAGCTTCCCAGGCAGGAGCAGCTCTTCTGGAGACATGTCTGAGCACCTGGACACCCAGGAAAAGCAAGGGGGAAGTCCTGCCCTTGCTCCCCCATCACTCCCCACACTTTGCAGCACTGACTGACTTTGGTCAGGTCTCTTCCCAACACCAAGCATCATCCCTCATCCAGCTGAGGAGAAGAGGGCTGCCAAGGTGATAGAACACCAAGCCAAAACCAATGATTTTTAAACTCCCTTAGCTGAAAAAACAGGGAACTGTCTCTGCTTGCTTGGAGCTGTGACAGGCACAAGTAAAGAGCATCAAGCACAGTAACCACTTCCAGCTACAGCTGGTGGTGGCTGCCTGGGCTGGTTTTACCAGGTCACCCCTTCTGCTCCAGACTGGCCTCTGAGAATGTGGGAAGGAGCGAAGGAAACCTGCCCTGAAGCATCCAGGGACATGCAAAGATTCTAAAGATGCTCAGGTTTACTTTCAGGAGAAGTGTCTGCATCCTCTGCCAGACACCAGAGTTCTCCTCCAAAAGCAGCTGTGACAAGCACAATGTGTCTGGAGGCACAGGTGGTCCCATGCATGCCAGAGCTCAGGGCAGGGCTCCAGTCTGAGGTGAGCAGCACCTGCTGGACTCTTTTGTTATTCCCCCAAAGCCTGGTACTGAATTTCCTCAGGGAAATTCCTCCCTCCTGCCCTGGGACAGGCAGGGGAGGGAGCTGCAGGGTAGGACAGACAGAAAGGAGGACTGAACCTGCCACCAATGCAACATGATTTCAGTAGGTTCCCTCTTCTGGTACATGCATCATTAGCTGAGAAGCACCACGCTGAATTCAGGATCTAGGGCATGATGTCCATGCCTTCCAATGAAAAAGAAAAGGGCTCTGCTCAGGTGGCCCCTGGCACCTCACAAAAGAGGATGACACCAAGACTTGAGGGCAAGGAGACAATAAATGTGCATTAGGCAAACCAGTCAGGGCACTCATTCTCCCTGCAAAGCTCTTAGATGTCTACACTCATTACAGGTACAGTACCCAATGATGAGGGAAAGAGCTCTGGGTCCAACTCAGTATTAATGCTGCAAGCCCTTCATTACCATTTAATATCAGCTCCCAGGCCTTCCCTTTTCAAGACAGCAGAGTCCAGCCACTGAGAAAAACAAAGGAAGAAGCTGTGCCACCCAACATTACATGTTTTTAATAGATAAATCTATGCTGTGCAAACCAAAAAGCCAAATGAACCAAGTTCCCTCTTCCTCCAACAGAATTGCAGGGCCACTCCTAGGGCTGGAGGTAGCACACACCTCTCCAGTGTGGAAATTAAACCCTGGCTGAAGTTCACCACTGGCTTACACAGATCTTAAAACAGACTCTTCCTCTCCCCTCACAGAGATCAAGTGTTCTTGAGCAGAATCCTCCTCCAGGTCACAGAGCACAACAAATCTGCCAACAGGTTACTGAGTCTGGCATTGCCTCCAGACAGAAACCCTTGGGCAGACTTGCCCTGATAATATCCCTTAGCTTACCCTTCCAGGCAAATACTGCAAACCTGACATAAGTTTCTAAGTATTGATATAGAATAGCAAACTACAGCAGGGAGCTGTCAAGAACCTCCAGTGTATTTTGCAACATAGTAAAGGATTTTGGAAAAGCTCAGGAGTAATTCAGAGACAAAAGCATGACACAGTAAAACAAAAAAACTTGCTAACTTCTACAGTGCATCAACACTTATGCAGAAAGCTGCTCCCACCAATTTCAGAGGGAAAGCATGTTCAGGGGTTTAGCTTCACTGGTTCGAAGAGAACACCTATTACTTGAAAACACCTATTTTTACTTTTTTAGAAGGTATCTCCTCTCATAAACCCCTTGTGCTTCTTTTGAAAATCTCACCAATTTAAACCAGGGTGACAGAAAAGCTGGTACAGAGTTGCAACAGATTACCCATGCCATTTCTGGCCACCTGTAATACCTGTCTACTGTTATTTGGGTGCAATTTTCCTTCCTAACTGCAGACCTTCCCTCACATTTATGACAGCACAGGTAGTCGTGCTGTTAGGTGGTTCAGGGAACTCCACAGATTCTTTTGAATTTGTGATGAACTCATGGAAGTCTGGCCTGCTTTTGAACATTTCCATTTAGTTTGATAGAAGCAAACCTAAGTATTATCATAAAAACAATTCATCTTGACAGTACTTTTATCCCACTGGAAATCAAGAGAATTACAAACAAGGCCAGGGGATTAAACAGCATCAGGATGAGAACCTAGCTTTCTGGTTGGAACATCACAGGATTCTAGCTTAAAAAGGTGGACAAGCTTACTATGTGGTAGCTGCACAAAGATTTTATTTTTGACCTTTTGGCAAATGCAAGCATTTATTTGCACAATATGTTTATAATGGTCAGTGATACAAGCTATACATTCCCCACTGAAGAGTGCACAAATACTGTCTGGAGCAAGGAAATACTTCTCTTTCACACAGCATGATTTCTTCACAGTAACAATAAGCTCATTACAAAGTTGTTTTAACTTTGTCATAGTTAAGTACTTAAGTACTCTCCTCCAGTGTTTTTAAATCTTCAAGCCCAAAAAGTTGGGGTTTTTCAAATACAAATTATTTTAATCCACTTTCAAATTGGTTTACTTATCAGAACTGTTGAAGAAAAAACCCCATTCTACTAATGTACATAAAAATGCAGCAATGAGCAAACATGTTACGTTTAAACATTTACAAAGATTGATAGTAACCCATCCAACTGATGAGAGCAGTACCTTCACAAGACTAGAGTGCAGTTTCATTATAAAAGGTACTTTTGAGCCATTCCAAGTTAAAAGTCAGTGAATTTAACATTTCCAAAACAAAAATTTGCCACACATGAGCTTTTTTACACAATCAGCTGTCAGAAAGCAGATTCTCTTGGGGCCCAGGCACAGATGCTGAACTACCATTCAGCTCCAGGGAAAACACTCCTAATAGGATGAAGCCTCTAGTAAGAGGACTGCAAGAACAATCTCATTTTGACTCTCACTTTAACTGTTCTCTCTGTGCTGAGAAGCTGCTTTCCACCCCCAAATTAGATTGTGAACCCAGTTTGTTGAAACTGGAAGTTAAAACCAATTCTTTTCATTAAACATGACTGACCACAAAAGATCACACATCTTTGAAGCAGCTCAGCTGATCATCTCATTTATGAAATGCTCTCTTTTCCAAGACAGCTGTGCCTGAAGCTTGGTGAAAGCCATCCTTCATCTCCCTGAGGAATGGTGGATCAAAGCACCTCATGATGCTGGGCACAGTAGGAGGGTCAGCTTAGAATACCTCTTTCTGTCTCATTCATATGGATTTGATTTCATCAGCTGATGCTTTATTGTTGCTGAAATATGACAACACTTCCTTGGAAAAAAGGGGAATCTCTTGCTATTTAATATTCATAGCTGTGCCTGTTACCATGGGAGTGGAACTCTAAACAGAGTTTATATATCCCTGTGCCACAGCATGGGGAGAGAACTGGGGCTCCATCTAACAGGCAGCTTAGCAAGCTGCAGATTGCCACTCTCTAAGCAGAAATAAATTTGAAAGGAAAAATAATCTATACTGTGGCAAGTCATGCTCTTTGCTAACTGAAGGAGATAGATCAGCTTTGAGATTCCAACACTACATGTAGTGCTACCATTGAATGAAACCAGCAAATATTATAATGCTAATAATGACAACAGTAATAAGCTTGTGTTAACATATAACATGGGAAGTTACATCAAACCTCTTTGAAGAGGTACCATTTTTGAACAGCATTCCCATTTGAGCTTCCCATGTTGTCACAACTAGCAGAAACCACCTGCCACATGAAACATGCAGAGGAGGCACTGCACTCTCTGAGACACCAGCCAGACACGTGTAAATAAACACTACTCATGCAGCACTTAGGAGGGACCATCTGCATGGCTGCTTTGCATCATGCACTCCTTTCCAGGGAATGTGGAAAACGCTGCACATATGTCAGTCACCTTCTTCCCAGCAGACTGATGGATGGATCCTGTTTGTTACACAAGCAGTAACATCTGTAGAGAAACTGAACCTGGGGATTAAGGCTTGCATCTGTGGCAGCTGGAGCTGAGAACTTCCTTCACTTGCCTAGACAGGCACAACCAGTGTGCTTTGTAGCAAAGCCACAGCTTTACAGGATCACCACCATACCTGTGCCACATCAGCACAGGCTTCTGAGCCTCCAGCAAGCCCTGAGCCTTCAACCACAACAGCATGGCCCATGCTGCCAGGAGAGAAGTTACTAACCCATCAGACTTGGAGAGAAAGGTCTGTCAAACACAAAAGCTGCAAAGAAAAGCAGCTTTCTCCAACTTCCTGCATTACAAATGACAGCACAGAAGATGACCATGTTCACACTGCCTCATTAGTCCTACACACCCATTTTGGAGAGCCAGGGGCTTCTCACATCACCATCATTCTTCTGGTCTTTCCATTGTCCCTCAGCCTGCTTCCCCAGCTCAGGTTAAAACTTAAAAGTTGAAAACCTTGGAAGATTTTCCACCAGATGGTACATCAAGATTTCCTTACCCTCTAGACTTCCTGATACCACATGCTTCCCATTTTCTCACTCCCTGAAGTTCTAACTCAAGAAGCTGCCTCCTTCCTCATGATGACTAGGTAGTGTAATGCTTACACTGGGACACTCAGGATTGTTCTAAAATGTGACAATAAAACTGGTATCTGAAGATCACTGAGGCAAAACAGCAATGCATTTTCAGGTCAAATATGCTCAGATAATTTTTTGAGGCAGTGGCAGATCTGTTGTTTTTAAATACCATTCCTGAAAACTCCCTGCCAGTGAAATACAGCCACCTAGACTTGTGAAAAGATTTGTGAAAAGTCCATGTATTTGAACCCATACAAGTGACATGAAGCTTCTGGCTGGTGTCTGTGCAAAACACATCATTCAAACATAACACAAGCATTCAAACATAACATCCTGAAAATTCTTTTAAAATCAAGTGCAAGAAACAGAGGAGATAAATGCATTCTCCTCCCTTTAGGCTTCTTATATGCTGTCTGTTCTAAGAATATTGATCAGTCAGCATCTAGGTTTGTGACCCACATCCATATGGACACACAGGCTGCCAAGGCCAGCTAACATGACTCTGCAGAGTGGAAATGTGCCTGCCTGGCCAGTGGGTTTGAATTCCCTGAGGTCACTAGGGCTTCTGAATGACAGTACATATGTAAACGTTAATAGGAGTTGCCAAATTACAGAAGGGAAGGTGATTATTTTGCAACTAGCAAAACACCAACTGCTAATGGACTTGTTTCAGAGATCATCTCAGCAGTCTAAGGTGCCTAGAGATGAAAACTGCCTGCCTGTGCCCTGCTCAGCAGGCTCCAGCTCTCCTGCCTGTCTCCATCACCTGCCACAAGCTGTGTCAGGGAAGGTGAGATGGCAGAGGCCCCTGTAACACACCCTGTCTCCCCAGCAATAGCAGGGATAAAAATCTGTAAAGCTGAGAATCTGACTGATGTGCTACCTCAGAAGCAGCACAGACCACTGATCCATTGGTGTGGCAAACTGGTACCCAAATCATATGCCTCAAAGCTAGCTCGGGTACTTTGGCCCTAAAAGAAACTGGCCTCTAAGAGGTACTCTTTGAATAAAGCATTAAAAATGATGCTACTGATGCTAATTGAAACTTCAGCCTGTTTTTCTAAAAAAATGAGGCTTGTGCAGTCACACTTCTCTTAATAGCTTCAACTCAATTGCTTATTTGAACTGAACTGGAATAGAGACTCAGAGCTCTGAAGGCTTCTTGTGTTCATACAAGCTTTATAGAAATCAGTCTGAGATGCCAGGCCTGGAGAAAAGGACACTGGATGAGTTCACACACACAGCACCTGAAAAGCTACGTGCAAGAGGTCTAAATGTGAGGAAAAAACTTATTAAGAACTCACAAGCTATCATGAAATGCTTTTTAATGCATGAAAAAAGAAAGGCTTTATTAGTTCCAGTGATTACAAAATTATTCAAGTTAGTCTTTCATTCAGCAAAAAATCCTTCTACAGAAATATGTAACACTGGATCTGCAAAACCATAGGAAAGGGCAGCAGGACCAGCAGATAAATGTATTAAAGACAACATTTTCAAGATTAATAGAAAGCGATGGGGTAACATTTCAATCCTAAGAACTCTTTTCCACTTCAATTCTCCATGGGTCTAAGTTGTTACAGACCATAACTTGATTTATGTGTGCAGTCCAGGCATCCCTCGCCAGGGACTAAAAATAAAGAAATTTTACACTCATTATCCACAGCTAAAGATAATGGCATTACAAGTTAAAATAAAATCATTCCATAATAATTTTATCAGGAATGTGAAATCTGAATCCAAGTATGAATATTTTTAGTAAATATGATCTGTTGGTCCACCTGTGTCTGAATGCCTTCAAGCCTCTTGGCTACACATTTGATACTGGGCAGTAAAAGCTGGGAAAGGAATTAAGGATTTATAGCTAGTGATAACTCTGGTACACTGTTTTTACAGACACTTTTGACGTCAGCTAGATACCCTTATTATTATTATTCTATCACTACTTGTAAGAAGACTGGAATATTAAGTGCATACCAGAAAGATAATTATATTGCTTATACAGTATCATATGACATGTATGCAGACAGAATAGCATGTGTTTTCCTTACCACTACATAAATGTTGCTTATTCCTTGACCATGGGAACCTTAACCTTTTACCTCAGCTCATTAAATGGATGGTTCTATTTAGCACATCAACACTGAAAAAGTCAGATTTACCAAGCTGCATTTTAACAAAAATAGGTAAATTTTAAGACAGTAAGCAAGCTGTAAGAGCTTTATATAGCTATTTGGATTAGCCAATAACATTATGCTGACATTAAATAATACATACTCAGAGGGTTTTTCCTGATTCAGCATCTACAAGACAAATGCATTTGCACCAGTTTTTCCA
This sequence comes from Aegithalos caudatus, assembly GCA_013389925.1. NCBI lineage: Eukaryota > Metazoa > Chordata > Aves > Passeriformes > Aegithalidae > Aegithalos > Aegithalos caudatus. The sequence goes on along the minus strand of WEIU01011318.1, from coordinate 94,299 downwards.
ACCTCCTTAACCTCTTGTTTTAGACACTGTAGGGTAGGAGCAAAAAGAAACTATCTAACAGTCACTGCCAGGCATTACATATTGATTTCCAGGAGGCACTGCTCATAAACTTAATAGTAACATGGTTGCATTCACCAATAAGATAATGGAAGAAAAAAAACTTTTAAACTAAACTATCAGACACATTAAAAATAATTTTAAAAGTAACCAACTCTACCCCAGGGAATAAAGACATCCCTCAAACGAATAGTCTATATTTTTAAACTAATAAATAAAAGGCAAGGAGTGAATAAATCACAATTCCTGCCTTTCCTGAGTGTCACCAAAACCTCCAGCAGTAATTATGCCTTTCAAACAAAAGGTTGTAACTAGGGATTACGACAAGCAGTTCCTGGAACAGAGAAAGCCTAAGATGTGGTTTCTGTGAAGTGCTCTGGTGTTGCCTATTATAAAGCAATCAGCCCTGCTGGAATGGGGAAAGCACCCCACAGCTCTCTGAGCAGCACAAGGAACAAAGACAATGTGCCTTTGGAAGAAATACTGCAAAATCCAGGCTAATGTCTGTGGTAACAAGTCAGTTTGATACCAACACTGTATGTGACTTTCAGCTCTGTCAAATCTCTTTTTTTTTAAAACATGCATTCAGAGTTTACAATTCCAAACTCATTGGCATTAATCTCAAACACTCCCAAAGTTGTAACATTAAGTCCACATGTTGCACAGTGGTTAAACCTTTCCAAATTTTAGACACCTCTCTTGCATGGTCAGAGCCATGGCACCATCATCATCATCATCAGGAGCTTGCTGGACTGGGAGAGATAAAACCACCTCTGCTTTATCAGCTACCAGTGACGGATTGGACAGAATACCCATGGGCACATTCAACAACAGTGCTATGCTCTGTGCTTCCTTGGGGAGGGCTACACAGTGGATTCCAGACTAATAGAGAGCCTGGTAGGCAACTGACCTGCAGCCCTGGGAAAGAGCCAAACAATGCACCAGAAGTGTGCTTCCATGCTGGGCTTACCTGATGGGGTGCTTCTCTCCATGCACTGCTTCTGAAGGTCCAGGCTCCGCAGCTCCTCCGTACTGGCGTATTTCATGACAGAGTTGATGGAAGTGAGGGTGCTGATGAGCTGTGAATTGAGAGATCCAATCTGGGAGTGGGGCTCCCCAAAGGCTTCTGCCAGTTCACTGTAATTTTCAGCAAGCAGCATCTGCTGTTCCTGCAGCAGCTTCTGCACACGTTCAATGTAGTGATCCAAGCCTGTCCTCAGCTCAGATGGAGGCAGAGGGCTCTCCAGCTGAGTGCTGGTGGGGTCACACACAGACTCTCCCCCAACACCTATGCTCCTGGTGCCACTTGGGACAACTGGCAACGGAGGGGGCCCGCAGGCAATGCTCCTCATTTTCAGACCAACCAGGTAGTTCTCATAAACACTTATCTGTCCAACGCCACAGTCTTTGGTTTTTATTGCAGAAGGCTTCTCGAAGCCAGGGTGGCTGGGGAGCACGGTGCCCACTCCGACCGAGCGCGTCTTAGCGGAGGCCTGTACGTCCTTCACCCGCCCGTCCCCTACTGCCACGCTCCGCAGCTCCACGCCCTCCGTGCTGGTCTGCTTGTCACAGCTGCTCAGAGAGGTGTTAGTCCCACAGTCTGCCAGGCAGGCCACCTCCGTGCTGGTGCACTGGCTCACCATCTCCAGAGCAGTGCTGGTTTGCTGGCTGGCAGTGGAAGGCACGGCCATCACCGTGGCCTCCGCCCTGGGCACAGGCTCGGTGGCAGTTTCACGGGACACGTGCTCCTTGGGCACACAAACCACCACGTCCACGGAGCAGTCCCCGCAGCCCACAGACCGCACTGCTCCAACCGCCTGTGCCGCCGGGCGAGGGCTGGGCACCTCTGGTGGCTCCTCTGTGTTGACACCCCTCTCACAGATGCTCGTCTCTGTGCCCATTGACTTATCCTGCAGCTCCGTGGACCTCCCTGTACCCTGGTCTTGCACCTCTGCCCTCTCCCTCACCAGCCAGCGGCTCATCAGGAGCTCGGGGCCCGCAGCCGTGCTCCGTGTGGCGGGTCTGCAGGAGGTGCCGATGCTGCTGGTCTGCAGGTGGTTCCCCACTGACGAATCAGCAACTTCCACGTGGTCTCCCACCATTTGGTCTCTCGTGTGTACAACGGCTTCCACCATCCTACTGACAACACGGGGCTGAGCCATCGTGGCTTTATCCACCTTTTTTCTAGACCCAGCCGCCTGCAACTCCTGCTTTAATTTGGTCATTTCCCTGTCATGGGTGGTTTCCTTTAACTGAACCTCTAGTCTGTAAATCTTCTCCTTAAGGGCTTCGATGGTCTGCTGCTGAAGCTCTATCTCTTTCTCAACCTCTGTAGACAATCCAAGCATGGCCTCTGTCACCCCAACTCCACACTCCCTCATTTCTTTCTCTGTTCCCACAGCTACCTCTTTGTGTTGCCTTGCAGATCTGTTGTATATAACGACATCATTCATGTTCTCATCAGCACCCACAGCAACAGATCGGGCTTCTTTTGTCAGGCTTTCTCTGTTCACCCGAAGGTTTGCCGGACTTTCGTAGTTGCTATCTTGGATTTTTTTCTCCAGGGCTTGCATCTCGGCAGTCAGCTGCCTGAACTCCTCTATTCTCTGAGAGCTCTGCTCCACACTCTCCATCTCCTCCTCACAGTCTATATACAGTTCTCCACCTCTTCTCACCTGAGACATGTGTTCCCACTGCTCCGCGTTTCCTGCGCTATAGGATCGCTTTCTGAAACCGTATGCGTCATTTTGAGTGGCTTTCCTGTGGTTTTTGAGTTCAGCCATCATGTGCCTCTTCTCCTCCTGCAACACTGAAATTTTGACCTGCAGCACAGGAATAGTTTTGACTTGCTCCTCGAGCTCCTTGAGACGCTTGAGGGCAACTGCCATTTGCTCCCTGATGTGCTGCAGATGCAGCGGGCTCACGTTGGTGACCGGTGTGGAAATTCCCGAGCTCATGGGGCTGTGACGGATGGAACTTCCCAATGAGGAGCTGAAACAGGCACCATAGTCACCATTCCCCTGGTACCCATTCTGCAGGTGCTGAGATACATGACTGTACCCACTGGATCCCACAAAAGAGGGCAGGGAGCTTGTGGAGCCCATGCCTCCAAAGCTGGAAAGACGAGGCCTGCGGACGTCGCCAGGTGTGACCTGCATCATCCTCTCCTGCTCCAGTCGCCTCCGTGTTTCCATGAGGGTTTTTGTAACGAGGAGGTTGTGCCGAGGAGGCTGGGGGGAGGGAGGAGGAAGCTGTTTATTCTCTGGGACAGTTAAGTAGGTAGGAGATACCTCAAAGGAAACTGAGGGTTTTGCAGGGACGGACAAGGTTACTTGACTCCTCGTTGCCAAGGACTGCTTGTTCTCATCACTGTTTGATGAAGAGAGAGACTCTGTGGAGGTCCAGCCACTGCACTGGCCACCAGAGTTCTTGGTACCCACAGGGGCTGGTACAGCTTTCCTCCTCTTTCGTATATTTAGTTTCTTAATGGTATTCCCCTTTTGTATATCATCCACATACTTCAGAAAATCCAAGTCTAGCTGGTAGCCATAAGGTGTTTCCACAAAATAGGGGTCTTTCCGTTCTTTTTCATCTTCTCCATTTATACTAAATTCCTCTTTTTCTGGAAAAGAAGAAACAAAATCAGCATTCAGTAAATGACATACTCAGACACAGCGTAGAAAGAGCTCACTGCACGCCAGAGGCAGAAACTGCTGCTGCAGCTCAGCGAACAGACTGACTTTCCGCTGACTGACCCTTAACACTAAATCCTGATTAACTTTTTAAAAGTTAATCAGTGGGTTTTCAAAGGCTGCAAAATGCATACCCACGTAAATGTGAACACGTGTGCACACAGATAGCGTCTGGTAATGAAGGGGCACGGCCAGCAGCTCAAAGCTTGTCCTTACTCAAATCCTTCCAGTCCTCCCGTGCCTCACCAAACTTTCACACATGCTGCATTACCATGTAAAGACCACAGGATTACAATGTACCACAGGAATCATCTGGAAACAGCTTCTCCAGAGGGTGCATTCAAGCAGGCAATGGGAACTCTGACCCCGCTCCTTATGCAACTGATGCCATTAGACTTTGCACAGCTCTGCAGCGCTGTCTCATGGCTCTGGGAAGTGCTGCTGCTGTTGCAACAGCACCAATTTGTTCTCACCTCAGCTCACATTATTTCCACCTCTGCCTCCTTCATTTTAAACTCTGTGAAGCTCCCACTACCACGACAGGCAGCAAGACCCCCTTTCCAGAAGGGTCCCGGACCCCATTGCTCACAAGGATGAGTGTCAAACGGGAGGTACACCCACCTGCCCTCCAGAAGCAGGACTCACCTGTTCCTGAAACAACCTAAACAAAAAGTTCAATACATCTGCTGGGTTTTCTCAGGCTGTGTATTTAAATGCAGCACTGCCGTACAACCTGCTCCTCCTGGCCTCTTGCTTGGCAGGAGGGAAAAATAAAATAAAAACAAAGGAAAAAAAAAAAAAGACCAACCCCAAAAAACCCACAAAAAAAACAACAAAAAAAAAACCCCAAAAAAATAAAAACACCAAAAAAAAAACCCAAAACAAAACAAAACGGAAAAGCAACTACTGAAAGTTATGCGCTGAAGGAATAATAAAAGCCGGCTTTCCGGTTACCTGACTTAGCCACATGTCTCTGCCCCCACACTGCAAATTTTCCAGCCACGTATGGCTGTCCTAGCTTCATGTGTCACACGCCGGAGCCCTGCCTCCCTCCGGCTTGCTCCTGCTTCACCCCATAAGGAAGAGCCGTCCTCCCCCGCGCTCCGCCCGCCGCCCGCTACCGTGCCTGGGCGCCGAGTCTGCGCTCCCTTCCGCTTCCAAAAGGAGAGTTTGGAGCCTCGTCTTCTTAAGGGAATATAAGCCTTAGGGAAGGAGGAGGCAGGGGGCAGAGAGGAGGGAGGGAAAAAAAAAAAAAAAAAAGCGCTCTCGACTCGCTGCAACTACAGGAAGTGACTTAATGTTGTACTGAAAAGGTTTGCGGCGGGGGGGAAGCTCCTGTTTTTCCAGTCTCCTTGGCATACTTAAGAAAAGCTTTGCCTGCAAACAGTTTAACTGCCTTCATGGCGATCCGTCATGCTTTTGGCTACCGCAGGACATCCCGAGGTACAGCTGGGAGGAGAGGAACGCTGCTCAGAAGAACCTACCATCCCGGATTCGGGAAAAGAACGGGATGGAGGCACGGACACAGGCACGCACATGTCAGAGCCACAGCAGCGGGGCCGACCGGGTCACCTCGGTACCTCTGTTCTGCAGTGCAGACAGACAGACACAAACAACCCCCCCAGACCACATGTGTCTGCTGAAAGACCCGGAGTGTCGCTATGGTGTGGTATTTACTTACAGATACACCCAAAATAGCCATCTAAATACCACTGGAAGCAAAAATACATCCATACAGAAACACTTCAGACACATGAGGACACACAGCTCAGTTCTGCCCAGTAGGATTGCCTCAATGTCAGGCAGGGGGGAAAAAAAAAATCTCAGGACTCCCACTGCCATGGAGAGAATGAGAGCATATTCTCTAAATTACTCCTCTTCCTCCCTGAAGTCAGTATACAGTCTGTGCCCAGATTCTCATGCTGGCTCCATTCCCTGCAGACAAACAACGCTCCACACCCCATAGCTCCACACCCTGTGTTGGTCCTGCCTGCAGCCTAGGTTTGTGCCCACTCTCTCCTTGTCCCTCTATTCCCTGTATCCTTCTTTTTGCCTTCTCATAATTTGTATTTCTCAACCATTTTCTCTACCTATATCAATTTGTTTGCACCACCAATTATAGACCAAAATCTGGTTATAATTTAACCCCTCATCTCAGGTTTGGTTCTAGTCACTTTAGCCAGCCCAGGTAAATTCAAGCTCCATCAGTTTTACCTTTTATCCCATTTTCCCCAGTTCCTTTCCTTTGCTTGTCTTGATCCTTGTCTTCCTACCCAGCAACATCTCTAATTTTCCCATCACTACACCAATGTATTCAGTTTCTCTAAACTGTCTTTGGGAACAATGCATAAGTGCTGGATGGGGGAGGGAGGAACAGACTCTTCTGTGAAGGGCCTAGGACTTAAGAATTAATGCATCTTTGCAAAAATATTAATTAAAACTCTAAAAGGACATGCAAATCTCATGTTCAGTCATGGGAATCAAACTGGGATCTCTTACGTATTTTGTTCTTCATGGAATTAAGATTGCTCAACAGAAACCTATAAAAATAAATCTAATATAAACCTATAAAAATAAAGAAAAATAAAGAAACTGACACTGAATCACTCACTAAACTTCTCCACAACACATGCAGACAGCTCAGTGTCTTCACAGTGGAATCTCTCTGGTCCTCAGCTTAAGCTGGCAGCACTGCCAGGACTCAGTTTGTGGCAGAAGCACAAGAGGGTGCATGGAGCTGAGTGCCTACTGCTTCTCCTTAATACAACACAGTGAGCATTCCACAAATGCAATCCCAGTATTGTCAGTTGATCCCTGGAGACACTTCTTGATAATGTAAGGAGAGAAGAGGATCAGGCATGCAATTCACTACCACCAACACAACACTGGTGCAGCATGCAGGAGCTGTGCCAAGCCTTTGTGCATTTTGTTGTCTCAGAGAAAGGGCCAAAATGGTTGTACCTGTTAAACATGAAACAAAACAAAATGGATGGCTGTTTTGAAGCAATAAAAGTGGTTTTGTTGGTTCCAAAAAGGGAAAAAAGAATCTAATAAAAAGGGAATTAATAAACACCTGGTAAGGATGCAGTCCTTTTCAGCCATTAGGTCGTGGATGAACCATGAATACACTGATTTCCTAGCTGTGGTGGGTGTGATCCAAATGCTACATCAGCAGGTACCCCAGATTAACCCCAGGACAAGCAGTGTCCCTTCATGCCCAAAGAGCTGAAGTGAGCCAAAGATTCCTATGCCCACACACACATAGAAGTACTGCAGCAAATACCACACAGTACAAATACTCTTGTTAGGCTCCTTGTCTCATCCTTGACCAGTTCATCATGGACACTGCTAAAGTTAGAACTATTCCCCAGCCTCTGTAGTGTATCAGGCAAATATTAATCACATACACAGCACAGATGCACAAACACATACACTTTTGTCTATACAAATCCTGCAAATACTCTTTTCATAGAAAAGGAAGGTTGGAAAAGACCTTTAAGATCATCAAGTCCAAATGCAATGAGACACAAACACATCATATTTTAAAGCCAGTACCAGTGAGGCAGAACACTCGGTGAAGCATAGAGACCTCATTGTGGTACTGTCATTATTAATGCATTTCTCCAGAAGTACACAAAGACTTCATTTCCCTCTCCCTGCAACAGGATAACCATGGGCTGGACACAAGTAGCATTTAAAAAATGTACTCCTCAATTCTCACTTTCTGTACTGCTGGGACTGGCTCTGTCCAAACATTCCAGTCTTTCCAACTTCTATTAAATTATATCCTATCCAGTGCACAACACAAGAACATCAGTATATTAAAATATTGAGTCAGCTCTACCTGAGTCCACACTAATCATGGCAGCTTTCAGACCAGGAGAACTGGAAAAAGAATAGAATATTTAGTTTCTGTGCTACAAGACTTCTCAGGAAGACAAAAGCAAGGGAAATGTGGGCATACATTGAGTTCTGGTTCTGCAAGCTAGAAAACCTTTATTGTAGAACTGCCTTAGAGGGTCCAAGAAGAGCAAAGAGAAGCAACTGAAGACCTATTTCTAACCTTGAAAGTCTGAGGTGCCTTGAAAAATACAGATATCACATGTTAAGCCTTCTCTCCCCATCTGGTTACGATATCTGCTCTAAAGCATTTTTATCATGGATCTGACTGCTACTAAAGTAGTATTCTGCATTGAAATATTGTTATGAATAACAGTCTCCTTCCAGAGTTATGGCATAAGCATTCATAAAGAATGTTGCAAAGGAAAAAAATACAGAGGCAATAGTTGGGCTAAATGGAGTCAAATCAGTATTTTCATATGCTCAACTTCAACTTGAGAGCTTATCTGGGGCAAGAAAATTAATTTAAAAGAAAGTTTGAGACTTTTTGATTCCTTACTATGACAGAGAATATATTGGTGAATTCTCCTCTTCTTCCCCCACCTCCAAAATACTACTTTTGTTCTTTTCCTTCACTTTACCATATATAAATTATCAGCCTCAGCTTCTGAAAAGATCCAAAAATCATGAGGCCAAGCACTTTTTTTTTTTTTTTTTTTTTTTTTTTTTTTTTTTTTTTTTTTTTTTAAAAAA
>WEIU01011318.1:3386-85239 GCA_013389925.1 Aegithalos caudatus | reverse complement strand
CTTTGTTTCACCAACCAAATTGGTCTGTGTAAAATAATATATCAGGGAGATGCATCCCTAAATAAAGAGTCATTTTTTAACCTTCTGACCTCGGAGTCTTGTGTTGTTGTGGTACAAAACAGCATCAAAGCTGCTCATGATCAGGATGTGGTGCTGGGATGGCCCAGCTCTGCTTGTACAAGAACACTGCACCACTGTCCAGAATGCTACACTGTGCTGTGGCTGATAACACCTTCCTCTCTTTTTCTGCCATGCAAAACCAACCAATAAATACTGCCTTGTAAGGAAGGCAATCTGTTTTGCTCATACTCAGCTACAGTTATGCTCCAAGCAAATGTGATTTAACTCCTGGTGCACCTGATACTGTTGGGTATGGGATACCACAGCCCACACCAGAACTCCCCAGCCAGAGAGGAATAACAGACCCTGCTACTAAACCCACACTTACAGGGATGGAGGATTCTCCTGTTACAGAGGAGCATTTACTGCACATTTTACCAAACAAATAAATCTCTAGTGTAAAATGTTTGCTGCAAATTTAATCTGAAAGAAAAACGAGGGGTAGAAAACTAGAAAAACATTTATATATGGTTTTTAGATTACTTTTCAAAATTTATGTGCCAATACCCCAGCTGGAGAGCTGACTTTTAAATCTGACATCTAAATACTTAGTGCTCAGGCTGGGGGTTGTAATCAGAAAATGGGGGATAGCAATTTCCCTGATAATAACAGAGAAGGGATGAAACTACACCACTGTGTAGTAAACAGGGTTTTATTTCATGATATAGATGCTCCAGCTCAGATAGTTGCAGTGGTTAAACTGGAGATATCTGAATTAAGGACAGCACCCTAAGTCAATGAACATAAGCAGCATCAGTTGAAGAGAGATGGTTCAGATGGCTGCTGTGTTTTGCTTGTGCTAGGAACACAAACACCAGGGCGCTGGGCTAAGATGCCCATTTACCATGTGATATTGGTAAAACAAGGAATTTAAAGAATTGATCTGCTCTTTTAATACCATGCTGTTTCTAGGATGACTACAGCAATAGGAGGAAAAAAAAAATCACACCCACAATGGAAATAACATTAAAAGCACCACTACATGCCCTCATAAAAAATGCCTTTCCAGCTTTCTTGCAGGCCCCCAACCATAGGTGCTAAGAATGTTGCTGGAAGGTCTCCCTGGAGGCTTCACTTCTCCAGGCTGAACAACTCACTCTCTCAGCCTGTCTTCATAGCAGAGATGCTCCAGCCCTCTGATCATCTTAATGATCCTCCTCTGAACTCACTCCAGCAGGTCCACAGCCCTCTTATGCTGGGGGATCCAAACTTGGACACAGTATTCCAGGTGGGGTCTCACAAGGGTGGAGAAAAGGCAGAGAATCACCTCCCTGACCTGTTGGTCACAATTCCATGGATGCAGCCCAAGATGCAGTTGGCTTTCTGGGCTGCAAATACACATTGCTGGGTTATTTAGAGTTTTCTTGCCTAACAGAATCCTCAAGTCCTTCTCCCCCAGGCTGCTCTCAGTCCAGTCTCTGCTCAGCCTGTATTTGTGCTCAGGATTGCCCCAACCCAGAACCTTACACTTGGCCTTGCTGTACTTGAGGACACAGGCCCACTTCTCAAGTCTGTCAGTCCTTCTGGATGGCATCCCTGCCCTCTGGAGTGTTGGCCACACCATGGACATGGCTTGGTATCACTGGCAGATGTGCTGAGGGTGCTACCACTGATCACATCACCAATAAAGACATTAAACAGTGCCAGTCCCAGCACTGTCCTCTATTTGGAGGGGGGTCACTGATCTTCATTTGGACACTGAGCTGTTGAGCCCAACATGGTGGTAACTGCTCCTGTTACCAACAGCACTGCCACCTCTGGACAGAAACAACTGAAACAGTGGCTACCTTGGCAAATTGCTGTCACAAATCCACCTGTGGGGTGTCCTGGGATTTGAGCATGACCAGCAGGTCCACTGGCAGGGAAGTCAGAAACATCCTTGGTTGTATTTCACTGATGTGCTTCCCAAATCCTTCTCCACCAATGCCCCATTAATGCCCATGTCAATGTAACTGAGGAAGAAACACCTTGTCTTACACTGAAAGCAAATGATGAACCACGAGGTTGGCTCCCAGTGTTGGAGCACCTTGCTGTCCTCTGTGGCACAGGAGAAATCCCACAGCTCCCCTACCTCCCTTGCCAACCCTTGAAAACATGGCACACCTGCCCCACTCTTCCAAAAGTACATCATCCCCTGTTGCTTTACTTCATTATCACAATAAAGGTGACAAAGGAAAAAAAAATAGTTACAAAGTCCAGGACTTGAATCCACATAGTAGGATGGGCTTCACAAAACTCAGGTAAAAGGCTGGTAAAGCAAAAGAGGAGCAAACCCCCAAATTCTTCTCTTCCTTTCTTACTTATGCAAATTATCTCTCCAAAGAAGTCACGGATGCAAGCTGGGTGTTTGTCTCAAAATATCTTTTAACACAAAGATGCATTGGTGTTACCAGCTGAAGCACAAGCAAAGAAGGCTGTATTCACTTTCTATCCAAGAACAATTGAATCACAAAACCAAAATATTTCAATTTATAATGTCATTACCTTTCTGTGCTTATAAATCTCTGAGGAGATGAGAAGTGGAGATTAGATACATAAGACTATTGCAACAGGAATAACCATCAGGAGAGAACCTAGACTCCTGAGATATAAACCTGCTGTGGAGTATTAAAACTGATTTACAGTTTTAGTTTTGTCTTACAGCTGTGCACAGAATGGAAAAAAAAATGGAAGAATTGTCTTCTGTAAGAATGGTTCAACAAGTATTTGTTTTTATGAGTCCTGAAGGACATTATTTTGTCACATGCTTGCCTACATAAGAAATACTGTTTATGCTGCATAATCAGTTTGATATTTCAAATACTGGGAATTGTTCCCTCCTCCCCTTCTTTATATTAATCTAATACTGGCTCCTTCTATGAGCTGTGTGTTGCTTTCAAAACTTCAAAAGCCTAAGTGATTTGCATTTGCCAAAAAAATTGAAACCTTTTCCTCTGCATTTAAAATTGCTCAGAACAACAAACTGATTTTCTCAAAAAAGTTAAAAAAGCAATCACCAGATTAAATATAGGTCATTATTAGTATTAATATTAATTTTACTATTAATATTACTAATTATTAGTATTAGTATTAATTTTCTGTGTTCATTCTAAATAACTAAAACCAGAGGTTTATAGTTGAAAGTCTATGAAAAATATTCAAAATTAGCAACCTTGAGGGCAACAGCTACCTTTCTGCTTTTGAAGTGATGTTTTGCAGCAATTAGGTGCACAGCCCCGCTCCCTTCACTAGAGCTTTCACAACACTGATCTTCCATGAGAAAACCTGGCCTTGTTGAAGGAAACAAACCACTCTGTATATAAGGACAAAAACAAAGAGGCTACCAGAGGTGCCTGAAAGCCCAAGTGCAAACTCCCTTCAGATGGCAGCACTTGTGAGACAACCCAACTAACTCAGCACCGTTAAAAACTTGAAAAAAAACCCTCTACCCATCCCAAATTAATATCCTGTCAGAACACATGGGGCTGGTTTCAGCAGAGCCAGCCCCTCACTGAAGCCCATTCGAGGGTCTCACTCACCGATCCACGAGAAGCAAACCCCTGGATGTTACTGTGTTCAGTTTTTCAGCAAATTCACTCTGAAGCACACTTTCCTTTGCCTTAAAGGGACTGCATAGTCCTGACACATCAGCAGGCAGGGAGCCCAGTGGTTGCTACAGAGCATTTATTTATACTCATTTGGAATTTCCTGAGACAGTCCCAGCCCGGCAGCCAGCCCAGCCCAGCGCCAGTGGTTTCCTTCACAGCACTTCACATGCTGTGCAATGCCTCTGGTTCCCCAAGGGTTAAAATACATGAAATGGGCAGCAGGACAAAAGGAACTGTACCAAGTGACACACTAAAATGATGTTGGGTTTCTGGTTGTTTTGTGGTTGTTTTTTTTTTCTGAAGAAGACAGATATAATTCCCAAGAGGGAATTTATAAGTTCAGGTCACTTCTCTTCCACCCTGTGCTCTCCCTTCCTCCCCAAGCCCTTCACCCCCACCCACCTCTCTTACTTCTCACTCCCACATAGACTGAGAGCACAGAAAGGTTCATTGATATAATTTGGGAAGAACAATTACCCCTGTTGTAGCCACCGCTGCTTGCAATTTTGTCTGTGTTACATTCAATCTTGTTTTATTTATGCTTCTCAAATGCAGGTTATAATTTGAGGGATAAAAATAAAAACTTTTAGTGTATGTTTTCCTTTTTTTTCTGAAGTAGGGCCAAAATATACAAGATATCCTTCATGCACTTTGAAAACAATGTGCAATTTTTCCATATTCAATTTTCTTGTTTCCACATAACACCAAGTGTTAACTCAAATAAATATAATTGGGATTCTAGATGCAAGAAGCATCATAAAAAGAGCCTTAAAGCCCTCAGCTCCATCTCTCTTCACCTCTGCTTACAACAGTTGCTGTTAAAACGTGACAGACTCATTTAAAAAGGCAGGGGTCCTAAGACTTCATAGGACTAAAGGAAAATAACTTTAATTCCGTGTTTTCCATTCAGATTTTCAATAGTTAAGAAAAGGTGGGGGGGGAACATGAATTCTCAAAACAATTTCCAAGTTCATTGCAGACTGGAAGAGCTGTACTTCAAAGAGAAGCATTTCTTGTGCTGAAATGGCAGGAGCAAGGTCCAAGTGCACCACAAAGCCTTCAGCTAAAATTGCACAGACTTCCAATAAAAGTGTTTCCTGAATGTCTTGATAGTTTCAGTGGCATTTAATATGAAGCAAAGTAATAAACAATACTTCCAGGCATCAGCTGTTGGATTCTAAAGTAGGTTCTGCCCTCTAGGTAGTTTCAAATTATTTCCTTGAATTACAAGTCACTGATGTATCCAGTATAAACCATGAGCTCAAAAAAAAAAAAAAAAAAGTCTGAGGAACCCAACTTGTTTCATCTATGGACCACAAAGATATTGAATTTTAAATGAACTTGGTTTGGTCTGTGCTCTAACCACCCCATGCATGAAGAAGAGCAGCTTTCCATAAAACACTATTTGGGAACAGTTCCTAACCATGGTTTGAAGTTTTTGCTAGAAGATGGAAAAACTCTAGGGCAGCTAACACTCAACCCATGTTTTCAGTTCAGGTAAAAGCAAAAATGCAGGCCTTGGAACACTGCTTTGCCTGCAGCCACCACTTTGTGCTTGCTGCTTTTCAAGCCCTGTCTTTCAACCAGCCAGGCCATTTCTAGCTCCATCACCAGGTTCTTCACATTAGGTAGGGGAGATCATTAAAACAGCCATGTAGTTTTCTGTTGTGAAAACAAACATGACACTTGGAATGGGAAAGCCAAGAGAAGAGAATGACCAGAACATTCTTCTCAAGAGTTAAGATTCTGCTTAGAGGAAAAAAAAAAGTTATCTTAACATTATATGGTTTCATTTTTCTAAAAAAAGACAGCATGATATCCTGTTTAGAGAAGAACAGATTTTAGCAGCTGTCTCCACATGCTCCATCTGTTTATTATTACTCTGTGGTTTTGAGGGCTTGACATTTGAACAGGCACTTCATCAAGTCATGCACCTTGAGTGGACTGTCCTCAAAACTTTGTTAACTCAGCAGGCTGAAAAAGACCTCACGAGTGCATGTAGTAACCCATAGTGGGTATCAGCACATCAGCCCTCATCCAGCCACTCAAATATGGAGGCACATGTCTGGGTACCTAAACCTAAATGCAAAGAGCATATATGTATTTATTTTCTTGGCCTCTGAGACCATTAAAATGTCAAATAAGCTAATTCAGTTACTGTTTGCAGTAGAAACAAAACTGAGGTCAGAGCACAGCTCCCCAGCGATCAAAAAACCTGGCTTGGTCTGAGGCAGAGTGAATGTAAGGTTTGGTGTATGGGCAGCCATCCAGCTGATAAATCCTTATCTAAAAAGCAGGTTATTTCACACCCCTTTTGAAAACAAAAAAGCAGAGAGGGCACAATGGATCTGTGAAAGGCGATAGATGAAACACAGCTCTTTAAAACACATGCCTCCAACAGACCATTTCCTCAGCAATGGAGTGGCTCTGCTTGGAAAGAATGAAATCATCTCCTGATTACAATGATCCAGTTCAGGGGAGCACAGAGCTTGGCCATACCCACCACTGTCAGGTTTATGTTTGTATCCCCAAAAACAGCTGCTGCGTTTTGATGCAGGTTGGATATGGGGTTCTTCTAGATTTTAATTTATGAGACATGGGCATATGCTGTTTTGTTGGTTTTTGTTGTCTTTACAGCCTTCCAGAATTTGGCAGCTGGTTTCTACAGAATTATTTAAGACCTGCTAGTCATTGAGGTCAGTCATTAAACTGATCTGGCCCAGCCATCTCCTCCCTAGCAGATGCCTATGGAAGAGCATAAGAAGCAAGCAAACATACAGCAACATATCTCCCCTTGGTGTACAGAAACCTGCAACTCATAAACTTCCCAAGCTGGGGTGGTCCAGGATGGGTTTTAAGTCACAGAACGTGACTTAATGTCACAAAATGTATGTTTTCAGAATGCAACTGAGAAATGCACCCCATATTATCATTACGTGTCCATCTAGTTTGGCATCACACAGAATGAACTTCAACTACTTGGTATTTTGTGTGTCCTCAGGTAAGTAATGATTCCTAGTGTCCTCCCAATGTGACTGCTTGGGAAAGCTTTTGGTAAGAAGTTTTGTTGTGGGAGCAAGTAGACCATTCAAGCCTTCACATCTGGTGAAATTATTTTTTTTCTTAGAATCATAGAATCACAGAAAATTTTAGTTTTAATTTGACCTTTAAGATCATCAGCTGTTAACTCAGCACTTCTACGTTCACCACTAGGACATGTCCGTTCCCAAGCACTGCATCTACATTTTAAACACCTTCAGGGATGTTGCTTCCACCACTTCCCTGAGAAGCCTGTTCCAAGCTTGGCAACCATTTTGGTGAAGAATTTTTTCCCATCCAGCCTTCCCTGGCACAATTTGAGGCCTTTTCCTGTCATCCTGTCACTTGTTGCCTGGGAGAAGAGGCTGACCCCCACCTGGCTACAGTCTCCTTTAAGGCAGTTGTAGGGAGTGATCAGGTCCCTCCTTTTCTCCAGCCTAAACAACCTCAGCTCCCTCAGCTGCTCCTTAAATGACTTGTGTTCCAGACCCTTCACTAGCTCTGTTGCCCTTCTCTGGTCTCCCTCCAGCACTTTCATGTCTTTCTTGGAGTGAAAGGCCCAAAATTGAACCCAGGGTTTGAGGTGCAGCCTCAGCAGTGCCCAGCACAGGGGACAATCCCTGCCCTGCTCCTGCTGCCCACACCATTGCTGGCACAGGCCAGGAGCCATTGGCCTTCTTGGCCACCTGGGCACTGCTGGCTCCTGTTCAGTCACTGTCACCAGCACCCCCAGGCCCTTTTCCTGGGGGCAGCTTTCCAGCCACTCTGCCCCAGCCTGTGGCCCTGCCTGGCCTTGTTGTGAGCCAAGGGCAGGAGCCAGCCCTGGGCCTTGTTGAACCTCACACCATTGGCCTCAGCCCTGATCCAGCCTGGCCAGATCCCTCTGCACAGCCTGCCTGCCCTCCTGCACATCAGCACTCCTGCTGGAGCTGGTGCTGTCTCTAAACTGTGTGAAAGTGCCTTTGATGTGCCCTCATCCAGGTCATCCATAAAGATATTAAACAGGACTTGCCCCAGTATTGAGCCCTGGGGAGCACCACTGTAACTCCATCCATCACCAGTCTCGAGGCCTAACCATCCAAAAGGTTTTTTTACCCAGTGAACAGTGGGTAAAGCCATGAGCAACCTGTCTCTCCAGGAGAATGCTGTGGGAAGCAGTGCCAAAAGCCTTACTTAGTCCAGGCAGAAACATCCACAGTCTCTCCCTCACCCACTAAGCAAGTCACCTTGTCAGAGAAGGAGACCAGGTCAGTTAACCAGTGTCATTGTTATATTAGTGACAGAGGGAATAATGACATGAGACTCTCCAGCTTGTTAGTAAAATGAGAGCAAACTTTACTCTTCCAGATCCTCTTTTATAGACAATTCCAAGAAGGTAAAGTTCTATTGGTTAACAAACCAATACAAAACCATCATTAGACAATTGGAAATGACACTGTTTTCTTGCGAGTAAACAGCAGGAGACAAACAAAACCTGCAAGGACTATTTTCCCTTCTCCAAGGATTGTTTGAATTTGTCCCGGGCCACTTTCTCAGGCCTGTGTGAGAAGGTTATGTGACTTAATTTCATACAGACACTGTGCTGCTGCCTGATTCCTCACATTCAGCATCCACAAACCAGGACCTGCCTAATGGGATCCATGGACAAGAGTACATGTCCTATTAACGTGCCACGTGACAGATAAACTGATAAATACGCAGTACATCACACAGCAGCAGGATTGGCAATGGACAGAAAAGCTGGACTGGATGAGGAGATGCTACATACAGTTTCACAGAGAGATGTCTCTCCTGCTGCTGTGGTGGTGTCTTGTTCTGTGGGCTGAGATGGTCTGGCTGAGCCACACTTAGATTTGCAGAGTTGTAGTCTTACAACTTTTCTCTGCAAAGGGACAGACAGGTAAGTAACTTTCTCAGAATTGTCAACAGTGCATTTTCCATAGCACTGAAGATGGGTTGTGAGGAAGCAGAGGCAGAGGAAGGTTGGGTCTGTACTCTTCAGGGTACAGACATAGAGAAGTCCCTATGCATCCCTGGGGAGAGCTGGGGTGAAACAAAGCACTGGAAAAAGGCACTGAGTATTAGGGAGCAAAAAGGGAAGGACAAGCATCCTGGGTGGCAGACACAGTCTGAGAGAGAGGGAGGGAATAGGACTGTAACTGGTGATGATGAGAGAAATAGTGAAAATCTTAAGGGCAATGCAGTGGATGCACAGCCATGTGAGCACACTCAGGTCCTGACAATCTTAAAAGCTATATAACAGCCATTTGTCTCCACATACAAAAAACACACAACAGGAGCAGGAGAGAATGATTCTAGGCAGGAATATCTCCTTTTTTCTTAAATTTTAATGTATCTTTTAAACTTAAAAGTTAAATATCTTAACATTGTAACTTAAGATATGGAAAAGATATTTAAAATTAAATAATCACAGTTCTGCAGAAGGGAGGGGGGGAAAGGACTTAGCCATGGACCTTCTGAAGTGAAAAAACCCTGGTGATATTTGTAAGTCCTTGAAACCTGATTGCCCTGATCTTGTCTTTATGCTTGTATCATATGCAAATATTAGTCCACTTTTCCAACCATGGCCATGAGCTTTACTGTACTTTCTTGCACTGTACTGGGTTTTTGTTTTTCTGAAAGCTCCACATTTTAGTTTTACAAAGCAGTGTACATGAAGTGTTAAAAATTGACCTATTTGCTAGTATTAGACCTGAAATTCCAGTAACAGCAGTAGAGTTGCACAAGTGTTTCCTTCTATTATTTGATCTGCAAACCATATGACAGTGCTGCAGGCAGAGAGGTTGGTTGTGTGAAGCAAGGGTAGGGAAGGGGCTAGGAGTAAATCAACAACATGCCCCTCAGCAGTACGAGACTACTCCAGACAAGGGATGTCTGGTTTTCAGGGAGTACAATCTGTTCCCAATTATCAGGTAATTTGATCCTCGCCCTAATCTTGCCAAACCTTCAAACCCAGATATTAAAAAGTCCGTGTCCCCTGTCTTCCCCCCTTCCCACCTCCCCAACTTTCAAACAAATGCTGAAGGGCAACACAAAAACATGACAGACAGGCCCTTATATGTTGAAAGAAATCAACATACTGTTATATAGAAAAAAGATACAGGAATGTATTAATTTTAAAAAGAGGAAACAGTTACATAAAACATTAATTTCAGTGCAAGACAACTAGGGAGGAGACATTGGGCAAAATAAAGGGATGAACTGTGAGAAAGGGTAAGGGTCACATTAGCTACTTCTGCAGGTAAGAAGGCTTTGCAAAAGGTAGGGAAGGACAGACAGAAAACATCAAAGAGTGTGACTAGATTGCACATTCACCTACCTCTCCAAGCATCTGAGCACTTACTTTTTTCAAAGTCTGTGTGAAGAGTCAGAAGAAGAAAATTCTCAAGAGACTGAGAATATTCCCTAAAGAGTTTTAGAGAGATAAGGAGCAGAAGAGGCCTTTTTAGTTGATATGCTTCTTGATCATCTAATTCCTCCCAGACACCCCAGATCCCACAGCAGTGGTCAACCACTGCTTTCTGCCACTGTGGTAAGTGTAATTTCTGGATGAAATCAGAGGAGGGAAAAGCAGGGGAAAAAAAAAAAAAAAAAAAAGGGAGGAGGGACACAAGCATGCTGCTGTCCCAAAGCTCAGAGCTGGTTACACTGAGACATCCTGGCAGGAATAGTACTCTGCTACCAACAGGAGTCAGGTTACCAGAGGAAGGAAATGGAGATAGAGCAGCAATGCCAACGTGGGAAATCCAAGTGCTCCCTCAGCCCCTAAAAGTGCTGTGAAAACATGATACAGGAAGGGCTGCCCTTCTGTCATCTCTAATACAAAGCCTTACAAATGGCTCAGAAGGACTTCTGCTTCCCAAGGACTTCTGCTCCAGAAGCAACTCTTTTGTAAGGAACACATCTAAATGCAGGCACTCACGTGTTTACAAACAGAAGGACAACTAACTGTCATCAGGCTATTTCCATCCAAGTAATTTTCCTCAGGGACCATACACTTTTAAAGGGAACAAAATATCTTCCCTTCCCACAGGGAGGAGATTCATATGCATTATTCATTAACTGCTTTCTGCAGAAGAATCTGGGAAGTGAGGAATGCTGTAGAATAGTTTGAGGGAAAATTCACTGAGCTGTGTGTCTTGTAAGTGGGAAAAGGCAGAGAATGAAGAGAGAATAATTTTTTCAGGTCTGGAAGAAGTTTATTCTTGGTGCATTTTCCTGTGACATGTGCCTGCCCTGCTTCTTGGTGCTTTCTCCTTATCCTCACCCCAACTGCTACCAGACAGTGCAAAGCAGTGACTTCTACCACAAGAATTTAGGGGTTTTATCAGTGTTAATCTCCACTTCAGTAGGGCTGTGTGGTACCACAAACAGCAAGACATGCCTGATGAGTCCCTAGAAAACTTTAAAACACAAGATGAGCACCCTTAGCTGCCTCACAGGGTGTAAAGGGCATGCATTTCCACAGGGAGCAGCAGCAGGCCACGTGAGAACATCCAGGTGCTGCCCACACCACAACAGCTCAGAGAAGGAAAGCCTGCTTTGCTCCATGAGTAAGCTTTTGTCAGAGTGAACACAGCCCTCTGCCTAGGTGAGATGTAAGGATCTGGGCAGCTGCAGAAGACAATCCAGAACAAGACACACCTGCAGTAATCTCTGATGAAAAGACAGGTCAATTAAATCTGTTCTTTTTCTCAAGGTCACTTTGTCCTCCTGCAGAACATCCGCATATAATGGCTTTGTGTCTTGGGGCTGTCTCTTTCCCACCACATGCAGTTCCCATTTCTAAGGACTGGGCTATCCAGAGCAGACTCCTGTGTCCCCAAACTTCCAATGACACTGTATTTAACGCATCCTTTCTAGCCTCCTGACCCCTACCTTCCCAGCAGAATCCAAAATCAGACCCGTAGCACATTCCTTGGGCAAAAAGTCCTGAGTAAAAGAAGATGTGTGGTCACTGGTCCTCTTCATAAAGGCATTTATGTTGGGCAAATGTAAATCAGTGCATTTTTAAGCTTTCTGCTGCAGAGGCAAATGCACCCTTGGATTACAGTTACCAACTATCAGTTGCAGAAGCAATTATTAATGCACGTAAAAAGCTGTCATTCACTGTGAGATCACGTGCTTCAGCTCCAGCCATCTGTCCTTAAGGCAGATTTGGCATCAGTGAATGTACTACACCATACTGATGAAAATTTTGATAGGACTTGTGGTAGAGATCATGTGAAATCACTGGAGGCTCACTCACCCTTCTCCCCACAGATTTCAGGGTCCCACCCTAGCTTGTTTTTCAATACTGGGCACCACCAGAGTGACTCACAGGATCACTTGTGGGAGAGGCAGGGGCTGGATACCAGTGACAGCCATCTGCCCATCCCAAAAGCTCAAGACTGCAGGCCAATTGAGCAGGCTCTCCTGATGGCAACAGCCTTTCACCAGCTACTAAAACACACCTTGGGCATACACCTATCTCCATTAATTCTGAGAGTTATTGGAGACAGGCTTGGAGCAGAGAGTAAGGTAGGGGAGGAATAGGTTTAAATAGCCTGTCATCACACAGTCCTGACTCAAACAAATTATCCTTGCACGGCTGATTTGCTAAAAATACAAACTCTCCTGAATCCTGGCCACTTGCATTTGCTAAATGAAGTAAACTCAGAGGCTGCTGAGCACACAGTTTGGTGTGTCAGCAGCACTGCAGGGATACCTCAGTGACAGCCACCATGAAGTGAGAGCAGCTGGCAGCTGGGCCCCTGGGGCAGGCACCTGCAATTCCCAGGAGGAAAGGCTCCAGCAGACAGAGTACTGCCTAGCAATCACTTCCAACTGCTAGCTCATGGAGGTCTGTAAGTTCCCAGAGTGATGGTCTGTAAGGAAGAATGGTGGATATTCTGGTAAAGTTAGTAGCAGTGGTAATGTTCTGGTGCACAATTTCTGCTTAGACTATATTTACACCATGAGGCTAGAAATAATGCAAAATTCCATGTATATTGCCTAAAATGAATGAGGAAAATTGAATCAAAGAGAGAGAGACACTGTAAGGCAAATAATACAGTAACTGAAAGAAAAGTGTGTCTACAAATCTTTTGAAAGAGTTGTTACAAATCAATGCAGAGGATATGTGTGATAGAAACATTTGCTCTAAGTAAATGTGTGTTCTATTTACTGGCCTCAATTAAAAGGGTTAATAAGTTAACTGGGGTTTTCATAATACTTTTCAACAGTTGCTTAAGCATTTATATTCCAGCAGATGGAAAACACATTTATTAAACATTTGGTATTTGAGTCATGCTGACGTTAGTATCTCAAACAACATTTAATTCAGACTGCAGCTTTTTGCAATGGCCTCATTCTCTTACTAACTGATGTGTAGTTATAACTGCATGTAGGAGTCAAGAAAACTGTTCAGATACAAAGAAAATCTGACCAGAATTCCACAAGGTGCTCCAGTGTAACTGTGCAAATGTAAAATAACTGGAGGATGCCAGGCTGCTGCAGAAGAAATGATTTGTATCTCTCATCAAACCACCTGTGGTCCCACAGCCCTGGCTTGCTGCAGGGAATGGAGGTGGATGCCCAGATCAGCTGGGAGTGAAGAGAGTACACTGGGAGCAAAGACATTGAACTGCAGACTGGCAATCACAGCAGCAGCTCTTTGCTTTACAGGTGCAAGGAGACTAACAGTAAAAATGATGTTCAGGTGCTACAGTGCCACTGCTTTAAGAATTCTGCAGGAATCTAAAGCATGGAGTGGAGTTAAACCTTCAGGGAAACAGTTCAAATGAATGTGTGCAGGATGCTGTGCTTCTGTACATAGAGAAGCATGTTGAAAATGGAATGGGAAGGCTTGAAAACAAATCCATTGACTAGATTGAGGAGAAGGCGCAGACAGAAGGGAGGAAAGAGAAAAGAGGAGGGAAATATCCAACACTGTGTACAGAAAATAACATGCTTTTGTTTTACAGCAAAAATAAAGAAAGGATTTGTGCCACAGCCTTGCTATACTGACCCCTGCAGCCCATCCTACCCAAGAAAACTGGAAATGTTTTTTTATGTCTGTTGAGAAATGACTAACAATTCTGCAGTCTCTGGATACAGAGAATGAAGTGCTTAGGGAAGTCAAATAAAACATGTTTTTATTATGGTTAGTGACAAATACAGTTTTTAATCCTTTATCTTTTTAAAATCAGTCTCCTGTGTTTGTTTTGCTGCTTCCTTGTTCTCCACGTCAGAACAAACAGAATTATGCTGGAAGTTTATTCCATGCGTTGCCTTTCAGAACATGTGTTTTGAAAAGAAAGTTCTCACAAACAGCTTGTTAGTGAAAGGAATGAAAATTCATTCAGAGCTATTTCCAAACTGTCCTGTAAGTTTTCTGCTTGTGTATTGTGCTTTTTGTAGCTGACTAGAAGACATTTCTACAGATATCACTGCAGAAATATTAGCAGAGCCTCATTAAATAGATGAATTATGCATCAGTCCTAGCAAGCTCAGAAGCTAACAATTACTGGAAGTTTCACCCAGAAGTTAATGGAGACACTAATACTATTTAGAGAAACAATCACCTCATTTATTTTTGCTTGCACTATGCAAAGAGAAATTAATTTGTATCATGTAACAAACCAACTGCAGACTCCCAATAGCTCCCCACAGACTGAGGGTATTTCCCAGCTCCTGAGGCAGCTTTTTTGGATGACTGCACAGCATGCAGCATGCTCTGGACTTGCACTACACTCCTTAACCCTGGTGAGTTTACTGGACTGAGCTCACATGCCACCAGGAAAGATTGTAAACAGTTACCTAGCACACATAATTAAACACTATACGGCACCTGATAAAATAAAGCAATTTTTTTCTGCAAGCACCAGTTTATTCAGCTCTTTTCTGAGCAGATGGCACAGCTTTGACAGCCTAGTCCAAAATCAGTACAAAGTCACAAGTATGACTTCCAAAATGGATTAAAATGAGCAAATAAGCTTGCAGCCCAAAGAAATACAGTTCACTACAAGACCTCTGTGCAATGAAACTGAGAAAAGAGTGATAAAATTTTTAAGTCAGCAGCAAAACTATTGACAAACCGTACTGAAGCATAAATCACAGTCTCTGTCATTTATTCACCACATTTAAGGTTCATGTCTTTACTGAGATAGGCAAGAGACAGAGAGAGTTATGATAGGTGCTTTCGTGATAAAGTCATCACTTGCTTTGTAGTTTATCTCCTATGCACACTCACTAAAATATTTACAGCAAATGTACTTCCCATAAATATCCCTTAAAAAAATCTCTATACAAATGCAAAATAGACAGATCCTTTCCTGGAAACAAGTTCCAGATTCAAGCATTCCTCTACAGATTTCATCTGCAGGAGCAGTAGTCCATATAGGCTTCTACACTGAAAAAGAAATTACCAAAATGGCACATAGGCATAATTATTTGATAGTGCAAGTACTCACATTCTCGAGTTAACCAAAGCAAACCACTGCTTCTTAGTCACTTCATACTTGAATGAAGCTGAACATGTGGTCAGACTTGCCAAAATATTCAAGCAGCATAAATGCAGCTTAGTAGTCCCTAACAAGTCTTTCTAGTTCTTTTCCCTGCTGCTGATTGATTCAGAGGGAGCAGAAAACACCACCCCTCAAGTTTGTCTTTCCACTCCTAAGAGCTCCATGCAATTAAGAAACTTGCTTCAGTACCTCCAACGCCCAGATCAGTTCCTGCTCATCCAAAGGCATTCTCTCCCAGGCAGCACAGCAGCACAACAAATCTCAGGTATTTGCTGCCCAATATTCTGCCTATTGTGAGCTGCTGAGGATTTGGAGGCACGGGCGTACTGAGCTGCATGTCAGAACACCGGCCTCAAGGGTTTGCAAAGCCAACAAGTCCTGACAGTATCTGCAAAATGTTGTCCAATTTAGTTCTGAATTAAATACTTGTAATTTATGACAGTGTCTTTCTACCAATAAGGGAGAAAACAGCTTTATGCTGCAAGAAGCCTTGTTTGCATAACAATCCTGAAACTAAAATTTTGTCTTGCATTTAGCTTCTCTTAGACTTACACATCTCAGCCCACCAGCTTTTTCAGTGGACAGTTCTACTGCAGGGAGAAAAAAAAAAAATGAGTAAACCAATCAGTAACACTCCATGCACAATTTTTCTTTCCTTGTAAGCAGAGGAAATTTTTCTGCATGACTTAAGTTAAAGGCATATTACAAATAAAAGTCAAGTTATATGGGGGGAGTTAGCCAGCAAACAGCTACAGTTATGTCACACAGCAGAAATTTTGCAGTCCACCTTCTCAAAAGGATTACTGAAGGTTACCAAAGGATATGGTTTCTACCTTAGAGAATATATTTCTAATTATATAAAAAGGGGGTGGGGGAAGAGAATAGAAATATCTTATTTCAGCGGTCTCAAGATTTAACAACATTTAACCTTAAATCATCAACAGATAATAGTAATTCCAAAGACTTAATTCAAGTCTCGCTAACCTTTAAAAAAGATTTCTAGTTTTGCAAAACTGCACATAATGGAACTCCGTACTTCTAATATCTTGCACACAAAATGTTTTAATCCCGTGCTCTAATTGGAGTAATTCTACAGTGAGCACAGTGAGCAACCCACAAGCTCCTGGCCATGCACTTGAAATTTTCCATGTAATCCTACTGCAGCAGCCTCAGCTTTATTGAGCTAAAACTATGTTTGTGCAGTGATCAGAAGAGAAAAATATTGACATAACCACAGGAGGAACACTGCTGCTGTGCTCTTATCAGTTGTTCTGCAATTTCTGCCCCCTCCTGACCTGCCAGCCCTCCTCAGCCAAGCAATCCATTTCACAGAGTATCACACAACCAAAACAGATAGTTTGTGAACTTCTTAAATACAACAAAAAAGTGAACACCTCTTCAGGATATTGCTTGAGAAATGTTTTTATGCTTTGTGGAGAAGGAAGCAACAAAAATTAGACTGACCAGTAGGGGTGACCAGGAAGGGCTGGGCATTTGATACATTAAGAGCTGGTTAATCTCACAAATTATTACAAACTCAGTAGAACAGCCGCGTGATTCTGCAGCACAGCCCTAGGCCTCCCAGAGCCTAGAGTAACCCCATTGAGAGCAGAACACACTGCAGGCTGAATGACTGTCAGCCCTTAAGTCTTCCCAAAGTCTACTTTGCACACCATAAATATTTAAAAGATTATTGGGGTGGGGGATGGGGGAGGGGGAAGCAGGCTCTGATCTACCAGGAAACTGTTTTTCAGTATTTAAACTACCATTGCTTCCTTTTCCTGCTGGCACAATGTAAGAATTTTTTAAATTAATAATCCAAAGAGGGGGGGAAGCATTCCCATTTAGTTACCTGTAGCACTGCCGTTAGTATTTGCAGGATAGGCCATGTTTGCTCAGTAATACATCCACAGCCAGGCTGTTTCGTGTCATGCAAATGCCATGCATCAAGTCCAACCAGACATGCAACCTGCAACAAACAAGTAAAAAAGAGCTTAAAAAACATGTAGTTTTAAGAAGTTGGGCATTTCTGAGTGTTTAAAGTCTCATCTTCAATGCAGACTTCAGCACAGCGGTAGTATGCTCCTTTTAAATCAGCATCCTAGCTGTCACAAACCCCAAAATGTCCAAGTGACTGAAGCTGAGCTGTGGCTCTCTGATAACTGATCTGTCATCAGTGAGGATGTAACTAGCTAAATCTGCAGCTGGCCTTGGTTTTTCTGGCCTGCCCTCAACTTTCTTCCAGCTGGTCTCTAAACTCCCCTGCACCACCACAGATTCCTCACATTTTCTGGCATGTGTATAAAGGTTTAGATTACCCAACACCTTATGAAGGCAGAGTTAGAGGATTTTTTTAGGTGAAGAGCACCTACAGAAGCGCTGTACCAGCGAGTGGGGGACTAATGGAAATTTCTGAGCTCAGGTGTCCCCCTAGAAAGCTGAGGGCAGAACCCTGGGATGCAGCCAGAGCAGGCATCTGTGCCTGACAAACCTGGACACCAACAGCTGCTGTGTGTAAGCTGGCAGGATAAGGGGACTAGAGGTGGCACAGACACAGCCAGGAATGGTGCTCCTCTGACTACAAGACCTCTCCACTGCAAGTTCCAGCAGCTCTCTCTGGGCATTATGTTGTCTTCTAACCCACACATGGCAGATTGAACCAATAAGCAGCTCAGGCTGCAGGAACATGAAAAAGGGCACTGTCCCCCTGGGTGGGTGGCTGCTGAGATGAAGCCAAATGAGAGGCAGAGGCCAAACCAGCAGCAGTTCTGTGGCCAGCTGGCTGGCCCTGAAAAGCTGGAATTGTTGGCTGTGCAGTAGGGCTCCTGCTGCTCCTTCCCTCCCTGTCCACCTTCAGTGCAGAGGTCAGCCTGATCACAGCTCTCATCTTCAGAGCAGATCTGGCTCATCTGGGGCTGCAGAGGTGCCTCTTCCTGAGTCTCTTTTGAGATTTCTACAGTCCAAACAGCATTTCATTTTGTTGACTCAGACAGGTGGAGCTTAGGTGTACAAAGAACACTCTCCTTTGCCGACCCCCATGTGATTTGGGCTGACAACTCCTCAACAAACTAGTCACATTTTTCCAATTATATTTGATTTAGCTCTGACAGTATGTGCAGGGAAGTATTTAAAAGCTAAGCAGATTAGCAAAGTAAAAGAAAATCAAGAAATTAATGAGTGCAGGCACCATGTGAATTTGAGTCAGAGATACGCTGACTGATAGAGAAGCTGGCTGTCTTTAAAAGCTGACAGAGCTCCATCACCCAAGCTCATACAGCTTTGCTTTCTCCTTCAAGAACACAAATGCCTTCATTTTTTTAGTACA
Source organism: Aegithalos caudatus (assembly GCA_013389925.1). NCBI lineage: Eukaryota > Metazoa > Chordata > Aves > Passeriformes > Aegithalidae > Aegithalos > Aegithalos caudatus. The sequence goes on along the minus strand of WEIU01011318.1, from coordinate 66,640 downwards.
ATCCTGATATCAATTTTCCAAGAATGCAGAAAAAGCTTAATTGCAATTCCTCCTCCCCTAGCTCTGCCCTGTACACTGAAGTTTACCATTTCTTGTTGAGTGCAGGGCAGAGGATAAAGCTGTTATAAAGATTATATAAGTGAAAGGCTACAAACAGCAATATAAGACAGAAATCCAACACAGGCCATGATGCATAGAGACCAATCACAAGATTCCAAGACTAACGATAATTATCAAATTTCTGAAACAATGAAGCATGGGAAAAAAAAAAAAAAAAAAAAAGAAAAAAAGAAAATTTAAGGAAAAAAAAAATAAAAACGTTGCTGGCAGAACTTGCAGCTGGGACAGAAGTTTTAAGTCCGAGTTTTTAGGAAAATATTAACTACTTCCTTTCAAATAGAGAGATTTTAAAGCATTACTCTCATCTCTGCTTGCTGTAAGGATATAAAGTTATGCTTTAAGCTGAAGACAGGCAATTTTTACTGAGTCACAGTGAAAGCTTACTGAAAAATTGTCATCAGCCTCCATGTGAAGTTCAGGACGTGTCCTGAAGTTTAGTGCAGGTGCTGTCTCAGGGCAGGCTGCACTTAGTAGGGCATCAATCTCTATCAGTGTAAAGGGTAAATTTATCCACTGAATTTCTTTACCCACTTCTGACTTGTTCAGCATAGCTCTGTGCTCTCAGTAGCACTGTAAAAACAGGTATGCTTCCCTGCTTTCATTATATACACTCTACAAGGAAAGACCTGAGAACATGCATCCAGGGATGGGTATGGACAGATGGGTGGGAGGGGATCCTGGGGGGTGACACATCTCTTTTAGGTGCAGTGCAATCCCAAATATGAGTGGGTCAACCACAAAAATGAGGCCCAACTGTGGCGTGCCTCATCATGGCTTTAAAAGTAAAATCTGTTAAAAACACTAGTCACCATTCACAGGCACAAATGAAGAGAGCTTCTCAATAGCAAGAAACAAATGTAATTGAGGTCTGAATTGGCATAAAGTTAATAAAAACAGTGTTGAAAATTTAAACAGGGCCTAAATTCTACATTAAGTTGTGGCTTGAGGAGATGCAATTGACCTGGTACAAACTGCCTTGTGGGTACACTTCTATTAGTTTCAAAGCTATGCAGGCTCAAGTACCTCAAGCAAACTCACTTGCTGCTTCTGAGCTTAAGTGGGGATTAATAAAATAATTCAGGAAGCAAATCCAGTCCAACAGATAGAAGGAAGAAAAAGGAGAGAAATAAATAGGATAAAAAAATTGGTTAGCCAAGTGAAAAAATTAATTTCTGATTTGTTTTTGTTTTTCTGTTTGTTTTAGAATAAATGTAGCAGGAACTGAAAATCTGCCTATTGAACAGCTCTTCAAGTGCAGAAAAAATCTGACCTAGCTCAGCAAACTCATGGAAGAAGGCAATTTTGTTAAAATGTGCTTTGAACCACACATTGGGATCAGAATTCCTGAAATTGCACCAACACATATATGGATCATTTTTAGAACGGTGCCACATTTGATTCCCCAGCTGCACACACCCCAGAAGCTGCATTTGGACACAAGCCTCTCATGTGGGTGAGGCACAGCAAAATAACAGAGACCAGCTAGAATACAAACAGGAGGATAACTTAGCCTCCTGTACAGCAAAGCATATTCTCCTGCAGAGACATCTTACACAAGAAAATTAGTAGAGGAGCTTGTATATTCCATTCCCAACTCTTTGCCTATATGTTTTTACATGCTCAACCCATGCTTGCCTGTGAATACTGTGATTTACAGATCCTAGGGCAAATGCAAAACAAGCAGAGACTAGCTATATGAAGAGTTATTGCTCAATGAAGCAGTTGTTTCAAGTGTTTTGCATTAGATATTCAAACTCTCTTCTGCCCTGAGGTTCAATAGCAGAAACCTTAAACACACATGATCCTCAGTTTCTACAAACGTTCATGACACCCCAGCTTTTACAGGTTTTTCCAGAATGGCAATTTTGAGTTAGAACATAAAGCCTACATCCTAATCCTGTCCTAGTCATGAGGGGAAGGAACCTTGCTCCCCTTTTGTGCTGGGTCTCTGACACCTCTTCTGGTGCTTCAGCACCAGAAGTATCTGAGTACACATAGATCAGTTCTGGCATCCACACAGCAGAACTACAGAAATGCAGAAGCTTCAAAAGGCACAGCCCTTGCAGAAAATCCAGACTTGAACTTCAGTCTGATGCTTGCAGGAGACACTTAAGATGGAAAACAATTGAGGTTTGGTCTAAGAGCAGTTGTAGAACAGCATGTTGGCCACACAGTAATTAGAAGAGAAATATAACTCAGCTCTTAACCCAGAAAAGCAACCCTCAAAGTCCTCCTGTGCAGGGCTGAGGTCACATGTGGAAATGGTGATGGGCACACACTGGTTTGTGGGATTCAGGAAAACAGATTTTGGCTTCCCAGGCTTTAGGCTAAATAGATGAGTATGTAACTTCTTTTTTCTCAAGGCACACACAGGCTCTTAATACCAAAGAGTCACAACAACCACTCAAAACAAGCTCCAGATCAGCACCCTATTTTGAACCACTCACATGGTTCAGACAATGCAATTCTGTTGTTTAAGATCTGGATTAAAAGTGGGAGCACTGTAGGTCAGAACTGTGAAGGATTCAAAGATACTGGCTCCCAGTTGTTCAGATAGATTTGGTAGTCAGGGAATGGTTCCAGAAGAAAAACCAGCTCAGCAATCTTATCCAGCAAGTGCAAAGTGGTGATTAAATAGGTCTAGGGTAGAAGGGTTTGACAGAGCAAGTTGACCCACGAGATGCAATACTCAAGAAGAACTGGTACTGCTCCATTCCTGCTGTACATCACTGCAACAAGACTTCTGCCTGAGACTTGTGGGTCGTCCTGGCAGTAGAACTTGCCCAGTTTAATTCTGCAAGACACTGATAACATTTGCAAACAAGAGGCAAGATACATGCAAAACCCATCTAAAAACATAGATGGTAATTTCTCTAGCTGCAAGAAAAAATTAGCACTGGGAATCCCTCCTGCTCAGCTAGAATGGCAAGCACGTCTCAAATTTGTGCTTCTCTAGAGGAAACAGGAATGTCTGCAACCTACATGTACCATATATACCAAGTATGCCAGGTGCAATTTAAATGAAGCAAGGTCTGAAGCCAACAATAGCAAAAGAGAAAGTATGTGGGGTGTTGCTCTGTGGTTGGTATCTATCCTGGGATAATGACTGTATCTCACTGATACTTTCTTTTCAATCTTACCCCTACTTTGGTTGTGCTTTTCTTATCTTTATGTTTATCAAAATGAGTGGCCAATAAACTGAAAGGTAACATTTTAAGGGAGAAACACCTTTTAAAAATATATGCTATTTTAGAATTAAAGGCAAAAACCAAGTAAGAATGCAGCAATATAAGGATTTTCTTTCAGGTCAGACATGGAATAATCAACTTTGAGGTAAGGGTAAACTGTGAGTAATTTAAAATTTCACTTAATTATTTAATCATGTTAACAATTCACCCATTCATATACTTTCTAGAGCAAATGTCTTTCTAATGTTGCATCCAAATCACAAGCAAAATTATGCAAGTTGCTGTTCGAGTCTCACTAACTGAACAAGATAAATCAGTAGCTAGGCCACCCTAAAATGCAGAACTAAAAATCCCTGAGAACAGTGTTTCCTGCAGCATCTCTCAGGCAACAATCAGCTGTGGTTCAGTCTCTCCATCACCAGACAGAGACTATATTCTTACTATATGCTATATAACAGGTAATTATTACCTGGACACTATTTAAGCAGTCAAACAAAAGAAGTCACCTCTCACTATGGTTTTGTTTTTTTCTGCAGAATCTGCAGTATGATGAGAGCAAAAGAAGCCTTGTAAATCCTTTCAACAAGCAAGTTAATTAACAAGATATGGCTACGGTCAGCATGAATTTACCTGCCTGCCTTCCTCACTCCCTCCACTTATGGCACTGGTCTGTAAAAAGGTCTTTCTTTACAGCAGAGCTCCAGGCAAAAGCTGAGCTAAGCTCTGTTAAGAAGAGAGTGATGGCTCAGAAACTCTAGGACCTGAGTCAGCAAGCTGAAGAAAAGAACAGTTGGAGTGTTCCTACCCAGGGCAAATGGGTAGGAACACTGACAAAAATACTGTTCCCTTCTGACAAAAACAACAAAAAAAAAAAACAGACCCAACTCTAAGCTTTGTTGCTTTTGAACCCCGAAGTCTGAGATAATGCAATGCCAGGTTCCAATTCTCAAGCTGTGTTGGAAATAAAATTACTCAGTTTCATGGGGATTCCCTCAATTGTCTTTTCCCTCAGCCCCTATCTTAACCAGACTTGCATTAAGCTTGTCTGCCCACCTTGTTATTGCTGCAAGCAAAGAATAAATGTACAACCTTCTGTAATGTAGGGGTCTGATGGGTTTTCTCCTACTTGAAAATGGTCTTCTCATCTCCTGAGCTGAGCTTTTACAAATCTTCTGCTTCCCTCTCCCAAGCCACCTACCTACTGCACAGGATCAGGGCTTTACTGGACAGCCTTCAGTACAGAAAATGCCTCAGAAAATGGAAATATGTGAAAATATTTCAAAGGTACTGGGTCCTTCTGGCTATTTGAAGTATCCCACAAATCTTCTGGATTTCTACAAGTATTGCTTTGTCACATTTGCTAGCAATAGCAGAAATGGTCTACTATCACCTGCTGAGTTTTAGTTTTCCTTCCACAAGGAGTTATCCCAGTTGTGTCTGGAGGATTCAGAGGAAAAATCAGCCATTTACACAAGCCACTCATTGACTTGCTGGGAAGGGAAAAAGGAACAGCAAAAGGATTTCAAAATAGTACCCAAGAGAAATAAACACAACAAGCATTCTGTAGAGGCAGACAAATGATCCATCCAGACTATCCTGTTTTCAACAGCAGCAACAGCAGATATTATTTAAGGAGAATATAAGTCCCTTATGATGAGTCCATGCTTCTGTATTCTCCCAGCATCAACTATTATTGGATTGAGAATATTTAAAGGTATGTCCTTACTATGTAATTTTAATATTCACATAAATTGCCTGTGAATTTGACTAGACTAATTCTGACTCTGCTGATCCAACCTGCTTCTGCTGCCTTGTGGGACTGCAAGTCCCAGGCTGTCAATACCCACCACATACTTTTTTTCTTATTTTAAACTGGTGTTTCACAAATTTTACTGCCACCAAATTCTTGCATTGCAGGTCTTGGTCAAAAATCAGTGCAGATTCAGCTTTTTCAGATTCAGATTCAAACTACACTCCTTGTGATTTTATGAACTATAATCTCCTCTCCCAGCTCATAGGCAATACAATCCCCAGCTCATTTTACTTTGCCCTTTTTGTACCCTTTCATGTATAAGTCACCATGTGGAAGATCCTGGTCATGAACAACATCTTACTAAAAAGTTTTTTGCAAGAAGAATCTTACAAAATGGGGTAAAGCACATTCAATTTTTGTAGTGTGACCAAGCTTGGCTCTAACAACTAGTTGGTTTGTGGGAAGGTAAACCTCAGTTCTAGTAATTCTTGTCAAGCAGTTAAGACAAAACAGAATTTACCTGCAAGCACAAGCAGCTTTCTCTAGCATAGGCCAGAGGTTGGACACAGCCCTCCCAAGTTTCCCAAAAGACATCAGGTCAGCCTAGGAGACTTCTGGTAGCCACATCTGTTCTCAAAGATCCATCAGACTCACTGTCAGCCAGAAGTCACAGCTCTTGCTGTGTTCTTACTATCAGGAACATTCACTAGTAAAAGGAAATCTTTGTATGGATTCTGTAAATCGTGGCTGGCATGCTTTTGTCACTTGCAATAACAAGGACATCCCATCCATACAGAACTGGGCTACAGCCTGGTGGCTTGGTGGCCCTTGTTAAATGTGCAAGAGCATAATCTTTGCTCCTGTGATGTGAGCCTAAACACAGGCAGGTGTGTTTGGATGACACCCACCACACAGTGCTGCAAAGCCCCCACACCCTGTGGGCGTTCTCAGACCACCCATCACTTTTGGAAATCACACCTGACAGCATCATTGTCATCATGTTACATTACAGAAGGAAAAAAAAAAAAACACCTTCAGAAGACTGCATGGTGCTGCACCTCAGAAACCCATTTCTGTTTATGTTAGAAAAAAAAAAAAAAAAAACTAGAAAAAGAAAGGCAATCCATGATAGAAAAAAACAACTTTTCTTTATACCTGAAATTCCTAATGGGTGATGTAGAAGACACTCCCTTTTATTTATGCCAGTGAATAATGACTCACATAAAAATACATTAATTGAAGCCAGTATGATATTGCTATGGGTCGTAATGCTTGCTGTGACAGGGAGCCCAAAGGATGCAACTGGGCTATCTACATTTTTCTAGTGAAAAAGCAGGAGGGATGAGACTTCCATGGCTTGAAATTGTTCAGTCTCCAGGAGGAGAATGAAATGTGTGCTAAGCAGCATTTTCATCAGCTATGACAAACAAAGACTGAAATCCAGCATGAATAACAAGTGAAAAGTCTTCCAAAAAGTTGGGAGAGGAATGAATACATGTTGGGGATGCCCAGCTGCAGTGTACCCGTGGCCTCCCAGAGCTGACAACCCTGGAATTGCTCTGCCTGGGACAAGAAGCAGTTCTGCTTTCCTCTTCACAGTACGTGTAGGAACTGCCCATCTGCTCACTCAGTAAGGCAGGACAAAACACAGCATCCTTTCCACTCTATCTTTAAACATTAAAAGTTGGAAAAACACATATGCAGATTCCAATAATTTAAAATGTATTTACTTATTCAAAGAGAATTTACAGGTAGATAAATTTGAAGGCTGAGATGAACAAACCAATCAAGGATATTTACAAACAGTTTATAAAATGGACTATAATCTTGTTTAGACTATGCATCTAAGACAAACTGCAAGGATTTTAAGGCACAAACTCTGATAAAAACCAAGTCTAACACTTCTATAATTTAAAGTCTTCAGTGACATTGCATATATAATGGCACAAGCATGAAACATATTTAGAGGCAGACAGTCAAATCTCAGTCTGTCTCTTCCTCTGATTTTAGGTCTGAGATGCTACACATAACCAGACCAACCATAAATCTGATAGGACAAAAGGGCAATGCTATGGGACAGTTGCAAGGTAAAAGACAAATACTTTTGTTTACCAGCATTTGTTCATGTAACTCTGACTTCAGCTGAAGGTCTAGCTTTACCTGAGAAAACTCTAGCAGATCCACTTTTGCCCCCCCTAGCCCTAAATGCTGCTTGCCTCCCCACAATAATGTCCAAATCCTGGTATCTCTTTTCCTTTTTTTTTACTACTAATATGAGTACTGTGGACTGTGGTATCAACATTACATGAACAGAGAAATTATAGGCTTTTCCCACAATGAAAGTGGAAAATTGTAGGGGCAAGGAGAAAATATCACAAGGGCCAGGCTCTTGCTTTTCATTTGCCACAGTTTACAAGAGAGGACTTAAAGTCTCACTCTCCATCAGCCTCTGCCTATAGCCCTCACTGCCTACATCTATCCCAAAGTGCTAGATTATATCCACAATCTCAATACTAACTTGGGACCATTTCTCTTCAAGCTGCTTGAAGTGTCCCTTCAGCAATACAAGGGGGCCCTTCTTACCACAGCTTTTCTATTGAGACCACAACCCCACAGCTTCAGCATGGCCAGGGAAGACATTCCAGACATCCTCCAGGCTGCTGTCCCTTCCCACTCCATCACACAGCATCCCTCAGAAACAGCCAGCATGTGTACACAATTATTTTTACCTCCTCCCTAAGCCACAAACCACCTTTTGTGAGGCCTTCAGCATTCATTCCAGGGGCGAGGAGGTTTCTCTGGTCCAGCCTCCAAAGCCACCATATGTCCACACCACAGCCTGTGGACTGCAAGCCTGCACATCCTGGCAGGAGGGAAGCAGGATATCACAGCAGCAAAAAGCTGCCAGTCACCCCACCACATGCCATATGGCCTCTTGTTGGTGAGCATGCAGAGTCACCAAACCATGCTAACATTTTGATTTGGAGCTGGCATGAACCAGCTGGAGGCCATCTGGCAGCAGCTGCAGCAGAGCACGATGGAGCCAGGATATCTCCACACTCTTCCTGCCCAACAGCTCATAGGGAAAGACCTGTCAGCTTGTCAGGCAAGTGTCACTCAGCCTCTGCATTGCGTGCAGCCAAAAATATTCTGCTACGTGTGGACACCTGCAGGGAGCTTACCCACCCAAAGGAGGGGATCACAAGTTGGGGCAATGCACTTGTCCCTCACAGGGGATGTTCCTCACTGCAGCCTAGTCAAACCAACATTAAAATAACCTGTTCCTAATACTTTGGGACTTTGTAATTTAATTGGAGTAACTAAAATCAGCACAGAGTTCATATAACCTGTCTTCCTCCTTCTCAGTGAGAGAGTGAACTAACTCTTGCATTAATTATTCACAGCACCTTCTCATGCTCACACTCCCCATCTTTTTCTAACAGATGTACAGTGGCAAGAGAGTCCAGTGCAGACAAAAGTGTGGTGATCAACTTCCTGCACGAGGACTTTTCGCCTTAGGAAGCCATGGCTCACTGAATTATGTCTCTCCCCGGAAAATCCTAATCTAAAGCCCTGCATCTGGCATGAGGCACAGCACTGCAGTACCACGGGGTGCCAGGAAGCAGAGGTGCTGACAAGCTGCTGGGACGTGTGTGGTGCGACTGCCATGTGCAGCATCGAGGCTGGCACTGCTGACTCTCATTTCTGCCAGTCGCATCCAAATAAACTCAGCCTTCATTCACATTGTCTGCCAGCCAAAACTGTATCTCAGCACTGACATGAGCTCAAACAATAACAAACAAGGAGCCATCTATATCTTACAACACGTGTCAAGTTAGAATCAAATCTGTAATTCCACCCAAATGGTGAATGGATCCAAAAAACCCTGTAATTACCCCGAGACAGGATTGATTCCACCATAATCTGCAAAAACTACATCTTTCTATGTTACCTTTTTAGTTGATATCTTATTAGAGAGCAGAATATTAATAAAGTAATAACAAAATAAGGTATGATTTTATCAGTAATCATATGAGCAAACATACAAATAGATGGCAGTGACATCTTGCACAACAAACCAAATCCTGGTAGAAAAAGCAATGCAAGAAATTAAGTTTCTGGAGAGGAACACAGCAGGACTGTCATTGAAACAATGCATCTTCAAATGTGATTTATGTGTTTCTTCACAGAAAGCAAGTCCTAAGCAGGAAAGTATGTGGTGTAAATAGAGCTAAAACTAATTCAGATGTTCTTAATAACAAAAGAATTGCTTTCATATTCACTTGTATATAACTAGAGAGCAGAATAATTTGCTGCACAATTAGCAATGCCCTCCTGAAACCATTCCATAAAGGTCCTAGCAGAGGGGCACTTTCTTTGTTCCAGTTATTCCCATCCACATGGCTTTTCCCCAAAAAGCTAAGCCATACTTTGAGCTCTGCCCAGCCCCAGTGCCCACAGATTTCTGATAAAACACACAGCCACAGTGAGCACATCAATACAGAGCCTAAAAGGACATCCATCTATCTTCTTGGAAGAACTGCAAAACAGAAAAAACACAATTTATTTATAACTGTCCCCCTTTTCCCTCATTCCACGCATAATCCAGAAGACATCAGCTGAATTTAAACAAGGGCTGTCCCAGTCAGATAAAAAGGAAATTTTTTTAAGATTTACGTTCTGTTTTTTTCAGTCTGAGAAGAACTTAGGGATCCCTTCTGCAGCCACTGTAATTTCCTTACAAAGTCTAAAAAGAACCCTTTTTGGCAATACAGCTTATCTTTTACTGATTTGAAATCTTGAGAAAAGTTTTTAGGAGAGGACTCTTAAAAGAGATGTTTTCTAGCTTTTTTCTTAAGCTATGCTGAATATCGTTTTTCCCACCTTACTTATTTGGAGGAGCTGCTTATTTTTACTGTTCTGTTACCAAGGATCTGTGTACCTCATTTGGGGCTAATAAGCCCTAATTTTATCTGCTCCCATTCCTTGAAGCAACAGGTCCAATGTATAAAAGCAAGCAATAGGAATTACTACACTTTTGTATATTTTTACTTCAAGGGAGGACAATAGACAACCAAAACATTACAAAGCAGCACCTCACAACAGGATTAAAGATCTTTGCAAGTCCTCCTCCTACCTCTAATTTGTTAAGTTTCCAAAGCTATTTAATCACCATATGAGGAAATCCTAGTGTTTACTTTTTGCTCTTCTCTTCTGCACTGATAGACCTTTTCTTTCCCCCCTCTCCTCAATAGAATAGCAAAAGAAAGCAGAGAGATTACAACCAAATGACTGTGGACATATGTGTTGCTAATTATTAATCCACGTTTTGCCCTTTCTTCTGGTAATGTATATCCACTATCAAAATGTTGCCAAGAAAATGAACAGAATGAAGGCTGTGTGCTGATGTTAGCCTGCAGTGAAGTTTCAAAAGCTGAAAACATGTAAGCAGGCAAAATTTTCCTTAGGTAAACAGTTAATTTTCCATTCCCTAGATCTAAATGCCATCACATATCTTGTATACACGTGCTTACACAAAGGGCATATTCCTTTGCCATTAAGGAGGAGAGTAAATAATAGATTTAAGATATTAGATTGCACAGTGTTTAGAAATATTCTGTATTTCCCTATTCATAAAAGCATTTCCTCTTTCAGGGAGGATGGCTGCCATCAAGGTGGGAAGATCTCTGCAATCATTTAAGCTGGGGAAACACCTTGTTGAGAAGAATGTGACCTGGTTTTCAAAGACTACACAAGTACAGGCACAAAAACTGCTTTGTTTCACCTCTTGTACTTGCTTGTAAACTGGACAGCAATGTTTCCAACACAGTACATATGCTTCACCAGAAAAATATAAAGTGAAAAGAGAAGAAACAGGCAAATGATGTTAAGCTTGCAGAAGACAAACCTTAAGAAGTGAAATGAACACTATGTAAATTATTATTTCAAAAATATGACTTAAGAAGCAGGCTATATTTATGTGTGCAATGGAGTATTACAATTCAAATGCTTTATTTTTGCTATATATTAATATAAAACTTTAATTTTGCTATATATTACAGCACATTCATAATTGGGGGAAGAAATACAAACCCAAATGAAAATTATTTTGAGTTATATGAGGACATTGGTATGCTTCTTACCTGCTGCCATCACACTGAAAAATAATTGCTATGAAAATTGAACCTTTCAAAGAAATAAAAGACTAGCTAGGTCACACATCAAAATGAAGTTCTTAAAGGGTGAAAACCAGCATTAGTTTCCTTATAAGTGTAGCTAAATTCATCATATCATAGCTCAGGCACATGAGCCTTTGAGGGCACATAAACAAGCACTATTTTCATCAACAGCTGTCAAGTAAGGCATGTTCTTTAAAAACCAATTTAAAGAAAGCTGAATGGCACTTAAACAGCAAAACTCCCATGGAAGTTTGCATTGTTACTCCCACCATTGTTACTCAGCTTGCATTGTCTCCACTCCCACCAGAATTAGGAAAGCAAAGGTTAAACATGGACATGTCTAAAATTTGGTCAAGCCTTACTGGGCAACATGCACCTCACAAATTGATGTGCCAAGTCATACCAACTTCTACACTGTGAACTGTGCTTGCAGCTCAGAGTGAATAAAGTGGATGGTTGCAGATTTTATCCTTAACTGAAGTCTTGTAGCTGCAGCATAAGACCTCAAACCTCTGCATGTGTCTCTGTTTGCGTAATAAAAACCAACTCTCAGCTGATTTTAAGAGAATTGTGGTGTTTGTTTTTTGGTGTATAACTAACACTCAACAGTTGCTCTGGAATAATAACTAGGTACCTATGATTGCTGCCTAAATTTGTGGTGGCTTTTTTGTAGTTGTTGTTGCAAATGAATACGTGGGAGCTTAACATACTGTGAAGTAATAACAAAATCAAAATTATTTTATTGTATTATAACTCAGATACCAGAATACATTATTGAAAACATGTGATAGAAATAGGAAGGGTTAACTTAGTGGTGGACACTGCAGCACAAAAAGTAAACTGCAGATTTTCAGCTGTATTAGTCCTTCATCTTCCTCAGGGAGCTCATTGCAGGATGTGCAGAAGCAGAAAAGGACTTTGAAAACTTACTTGGAGAACTGCTGATAATCAAATTACAGCACAGATTACCAGAGCTGCAAGATATGTGAATGTCCCTCTCTGTGATCTACTTTGCCCCCAGCTGCAGAGAAAGGAGTAGCATAAAGAACAGTTGAAACAAATTTCTTAGCACCACTGCTTAACAGCAAGATTTCTTGGTCCATAACTAATGAGATTTTTGTCTCAAGTAGGAGTTGGGCTCTCACACAAGAGCTATAGAGATGAATCAAGGTTTTCAAGGTGCCTCCCACCATCATCTCCCTACCAGCTCAGCGACACCCACAAATACCCTGCTCTTCATGGTGTTTACCTCTCTGCTGAGAGCCTGAGGCAGCTGGCCTTGTTGCAGGACAGGCACATAAACCCTGATTCCATACATAAGGTGACCTACAGCTGCTCTGGTGGTGCTCCCTTTATGGCTGTGTATTTTGGAGCTGGACAGTTTTTAGCTCATATGGAAATAAACACAGCTGTGTGCGTGAACACCACTTCATCTCCTCCCCTCCTGAAAAATTTTACATGAGGCTGCTATGCCCTAAAAAAGGCTGCAGAAACAAACATTCCCAAAAGTGCCAATTACCAAGGCAATGTGGGAAGGCAAAACCTGTACAGGTATCCTGTTCAGCTTCAGCAGATCTTTGNGGAAGGAAAAAAGATTTAAAAAACTCCACTTTTGTTTTATTGACTTGGCAGCAGTGAACAGTGGCAGAAGGAATGCAACTGTGGAGAGAACATTTTGTTCATTCTCAGCAGCACACAGGTTCCTGAGGGAAGGTGGGACAGAACAGCAGAAATCACTCCCTACACTCTCTAGACCTGTGAAGACACCAGTCAGCCCCTCCCATGAGACTAGTGTGTATTTACATTGCTGCAATAACAAAAAAGCATTCAAAGCAACGATGAAAATACACGCTAAAAAAACCTTTAGGCATCAGTGCTACTCCATGCGTATGAATATTATCTGTAAATATAAATTTCATCTTATTAAAAAGCGTTGATAAATACTGCAAGATAGAGTTGACACATGATGGAGACAACTGCTGTCTAAAGAAGTAATTAATTTCTACCTGTGAGCAACTTTAAAGGCATTAGTTCCAGAAAAATAACTATTGCAGTCTGAGCTTTATAGGTACTTGAAATTCAATGTCACTCCATTTGCCTGTTTCTGAAGGGGGGACAGAATAAAATCAGAGACAACAAGCAGCTCAAAGATATTTGGACAGACCTTCAGAAACATTATTAGCTTCAGCCATTCATCAAGCAGAGCAAAGTACTGTAGAACTGCATGTTCAGTGAGCCACTGTCCTCACACACATTATCACTCATGATGAGCATGACAGATTCTTGAGCTCTTTTCTCTGCAGCACTGAGCATCTCTGGTCCTGCCAGTATGAACTGGAGCTACTGGGGGAGCTGGGGTTGTTCAGCCTGGAGAAAAGGAGACTCAGAGGTGACCTTGTCACTCTCCACAACCTCCTGAAAGGTGGCTGTGCTCAGGTGGGGTTGGTCTCTTTCTCCAGGCAGCATCTGACAGAAGGAGAGTACACAGCCTTAAGCTGCACTAAGGAAATATAGGCTGGATATTAGGAAAAGGTTTTTCACAGAAAGAATAATAAAGTACTGGAATGGTCTGCCTGGCGAGGTGGTGGAGTCACCATCCCTGGATGTGTTTAAAAAAAGACTGGATGTGGCACTCAGTGCCATGGTTTAGTTGAGGTGTTAGAGCTGGGTTGGATTAGATGATCATGGAGGTCTCTTCCAACCCAGTGATTCTGTGATTCTGTGAACAGAGCTCATCTTAACAAAACCCAGTTGGGCTACTGAGCACCATCCTCTCTCCAAAAATGGGACACACTCTCCACTATGCAATTGCAATCTTGTGTGGTATCAGACTGGCAGCTGCACAGCTTTATTTTGTGTATAAAGGAACTTGGAAAAACCTGACCCCAAAGAAAATTAGCACCTCAGAGTGCGATTTCAGAATACTAAGAAAGATTATTTCAGAACAAAAGATGGTTTTCACAAGAACAGAAGTTATTCCAATGTAGCCCAATGGTGATCATATTTTCAACAAAAATTAGCTTTTTTTTCCTTTTTAAACCAAGTTTCACAGTTCCAGAAGATGACTTCATTAAAAAGCTAACCATGTTGCATGCAAACAGTGATTAATGATAGTAAGAATTAACTCCTAACCTTTAAACCACAACACTTAAAACCTATTTGTGGGACACTATAAAGCAATTACTTTTTTGTTTTGTTTTGTTTTCAGCTTTAGTATCAAGGCATGTGGTTTCTGCTCCCAGTCAGGTGGAACCTACACAGTTCATTCCCAAATTTGCCAAAATCATCAGTGGGCACAGCAGAGCATATCTCTACAGAGCAACCACTAAAGGGAGCAGTGAGGGAATAAACATCATGCTTCTTACTATCCCTCAGGGCCAGCTGTGTTTTGCACCAGCTCATAGTTACAGCATGGGTGGAAATTTGCATTAATGAAAAGTAGGAGGAATAAATAACAGGAATAAAAGATAAATGTATCTCCCAGTGAATGCGTTTTAATTATTTCCTGCCAACTCTCTCACACCAACCTCTAATCCCAGATGAGGTTATGTATTAATTTTATTTATTTATTGCCTATTCTTTATGTCCTAATCAGTCCTGTTCTTGATCTTGCCAGATCTGTTGATTAAATTACTGTTACTTGTGTATATTACAAAATCAAAATGCATCACAATGACTTCTGGCACCCTAGTGCTAGTTTTAGCAAACTTTTGTCAGAAAAATTCTGAGTCTACATATAACATAACAGGGAAAAACATAACAGGGAAAAACCTCTGCTCTTGGCAGGACTGTAGCTCCTGTTCCCATACCACAGGTGCTGCAGCAGCCTGCCTAATATTCCCAACCAACACAATTCAGAGGAGAACAGGATAGGGAGATATGTTGCAAGCCAGGAGAGGTGCTTGTTTTTGCCAGGAACATCTTCTGTGTCAATATGGAGACTAGTCAGCTAACAGCAAGATTTAATGGAATAGTGAGGACTCAGTTTGATTTTCAAAAGGCAGGAATCCACTAAAGCAGCTGGGCTAGTAATGCACTAGGATGAGCCTGCTACACTTTAACACTCCTAAAAGCCTCCAAATTTCAATCCAAATACCAAGACCTGTGAGCCTCCCAAGATGTAGGGAGCAAGTTTCCCAGGAGATGGTGGCTGTTCCCACAGAGTTTATGGTTTGCACCCTGCTAGTCTGAGTGCCTTGCCTTTGCTCCTGCAGGATGGTTAAGATCTCACCACAGGGCCATTCAGAGAGTGAAAACAGCAGCAGAAACACCCACAAGGAGACACTGCCAATTTAGTAGTTGAGCAATTTATTTCCCAGGCCAGCCTGCAGCTCTGGGACCTGCTGAAAGCAGCATGCATATGCCCCAAACCAAAGACTGGGCTGCCCCATCCTGCCCTCCAGCCCAATCATTCCCTTTAGCATTATTCCAGGGGATATGGGGAGCTGATAAACTGAAAGCTGCCAGCAAGCACAATGTATTATTATTATTCCCCCCTATTTTGCAGAATGTCAGAGGGAATATTAACAATAGGCAAGCACAGGATGCACAAACACCCAACTTTCCCAGGCATCTGTGGTAAAAATGTGAAAGCAGTGACCCATGCCAACTGATAAGCAGATGTTTCAGTAAATTCACAGCAGGGTTGAGCCCAGGTTCAGAGCAGTTGCTGTGAGCTCCCACGAGAACACTGTGGCTGACCTCATACATGAGTCTGTTTCTTGGTGTGTAACTCTGGTTTAATTGCCCAGAAATTGACTGAATGATTGGACTTCATTAAGTGAAACCAGAATTTTCAGACAAAATTTCTCCCAGGCAGAGAAGTTAAAGTTGTAAACTCCAACTTTGCTACTCACTTCCTAAACTTGGTCAACCTCTCTGGCCAAAACATTCAAACTAACAGCCCACCTTTTCATAAGTAGTCTAATGAAAGACTCAGTACATAGTAGTCCAAGACTCAGTACATAAAATAAGAAGGTATATCTGTTTTTTTGTTCTACCTGGAAAATACAACTTTTTCAGCACAGCTTAAACTACTGAGGGCAGAACTGGCTAAGGCCAGTGTAAAACCTTGCAGTAATATCAATCTTATTTACTGACAAATGGTAAATAATCAACAGATAAAAGGACTACAAGTCTCATCTGCCAGCATCATGTGTACTTCTTCAATAAACTGTATGTTCCTCTCAGTTCAAATTAATTCAACCAGTATGTAATCAAGACAATTTTCTAAATCACTGTGCTGAGAGTACTGGGCAGAGTTTTCTTTGCAATAACCCAATCTTTTCCTACTGTAGGAGACGTCCTATCAGTGAGATGCAGCTGCACAAATCAAGCTTCCTTTTGCCCCTAGTGAAGGCACAGACATTTAACAATTGTTCCTGTCAACAAATTCCTCTTCTCTTACTCACTCTTAACTCAAGAAATATACTTGACTTCAAGCACATTCAGCCCAGTGGTTACAGTATAATATAAACCAGTTATTACTCAATTTTCTGTAATTGTTATATTATAGCATGTATGCATTTCCATTTATCTTTGGTACACCACAGTCTTTTCACTGGCACTGCTAGCTCACTTTTAAGGTCATTTGTAACTCCCAGCTGGAAGGAGGGGTTGAATTTTCTATTTGTTTGTTTGGTACCACAGTGTGAAATAAAAAGCAATAATTCTTAATGAGCACCCTTGGGGAAACGGCCATCCAGAAATATTCCCCTATACTGCATACAGTGCCAATAATGTCCTGGTAGAGGAGATGATGAAAGAGAAACAAAGAAGAAAGTATATCTATTTTTATTTTTGCTAAAAAAGGAAAGGAGAAAAAGTAACACACAGTAGTTTTGTTATCCTTTTCAAATACAAGACAGGCAAGGAAAACAGGTGGTTTGTATGAGATGAAAATTGAAGCATCTTTTTTTCTTTTTTTTTTTTTTTTTTAAACTTGGACATGTGCAGCTGCATTCTCTTTACCCAGAATACCTTTCCTAAATTTTGCTCTGAAACTTATCACTGCTTGTTCATTTTAGAAGGACAGCTGGACACTTATATATGTGTACACTAATCAGACCACATAGTATGTTGTGGCACTAACCTCTTTATCTATCTCAAAACAAGATAAGGCTAGAGATTGCTTTTGTCTGTACTTATGCAAAATCCTATACTTTTAAAATAAATAACACAGTATCTTCTCATTATGACAGCTGAATGGACTTTGCCCTTGTTTAAACCACAACATTAACTGGCTTAACAGTCAAGCAAAAAGTGACATTATTTAAATGGCTGGAAGTCCAGTTTTATTAGCAGAATGATGGCAACTTTCAGCATGGCTGTGAATTGTGGCAGGAAGACATTTAAGAGGGGAGCTAAAGCAGGGGTGAGAAATCAAGCAGGTACCAGCAGAACCACAGAGCAGCACCAGCTCAGGCACCATGCAGAACCATCAGGAAAGTCAACTGAGGATGCACTCACAAGCTCTGCTTAAATGTGACCTGCTTCTTCAGCAAGAGACTAATCTTTGCCTATGTTTTCTGTTGTCTAGTACTTAGAAGAGGGGCCCTTTTTCAACCACAAAGCTTCCCTGGAGCAGCAAGGTAAGAGTTTCATGTCCAAGCAGTATTTGTTTTGTGGAGTCCTCTAGCTTTGCTACTCAGGCAAAGCAGAACAATAATTGCATGAGAAATTCCTTTTTAACATCTGGGCTCCTTCTTTGTCTGCCCACAGATAGACTTTAAATCACTGTCTAGGAGGACACAGCTGTGACAGAGCACCAGCATTTTGCAGATTTTCATTAAAGGCACTGAAATACAGACTAACCCTCAGCAGTGGCCCTTACAATCATTTAGAGAGGGCAAGTAAATGCCACTCAATTTGTTCTCTGCTTGAAAGAAATGTAATCTGCATCTGAGTATCTAATTGCCTATACCACAGAGCAATTTCTGCCTAAGAAACTTTAAATTTAGAACTTAATAAACAATAGGCAAAGAGCAGTGTACAATAGAGAATAATTACTCATTCCAATATCATACATTTGTGGACAAACTCTGAGTTTTATTCACATTAAGGAATAATGCAGTCTGTTAATATGGAACCTGCAAACACAAAAATTAAGCTTGTTAATTTCAGCATTCTGACCATTTTATTTCTAGTTAACTGACACTAAGGATTAAAACACTTAAATATTTTAAGTATATTTAATGTAAAACATTTAAATGTATTAAATATATTTAAAACAATAAAATGAATTTTATATTTAATACATTAAGAAGATCAATTAAATAATTTTATTTTTTCCCAAATCTGCTTGCTCTCTTCTCAGTATTTTTACAAAAACAAGGTGCATTTTCATTTGAAAGGTTTTGTTATATAGACACATATAACATTACATATGTGCAAGCCAAGATTTATTCCTACTGTTTATTGTCTGGCTTTTTTATGATTATTTTATCTTTTATACTTTTATCTCTTACAATAGCACAAGCCATGGAAAGATGCTGTCACTTTAGTGTAATAGCATCTAGGTATTGGATACCTATTTGCAATTAAAAGTTTCATAATTCTCCCCTAACAACATAATTAGTTTTACCTTAAAACCTTTCTGATAATCAGTCTCAAATCACTAATCTTAATCTCTTATTTGCATTGTGTATGAGAGCTAAAGGATATACCACAAAACACTTGATGAAAATACACTTTCACACATCTAAGACAAATTTTTGCAGAGGCACTTTTTCTAATTATACCTAAGGGGTAAGTTGAGTAGAACCAGATAGCAAATTTTTAACCTAAGTGAAAACAAATGCAAATGGATTTGCCACTGATTATCCAGACTTTCTTTGCAAGTGAAATCCCTTCTCTTTTTGGGTAAGCAGGTCATGCTAAAGGGAAAATGTGGGACACTAACCCCACCATCTCAGAGACCCTTGCCTTGGCATAAATGGCTCAAAACAGGGACCACTATTTTTCCCAAAGGGTTCATGACCATCTAGTCAGGAAAAGAACTTCAGATGCCACATCTCAGTCCAGGTCTGCACTACAATTTCTCTCAATGAAAAGTAGCACTACTGAATTTCAATAAAAGATTGCTGGTATTCACCAGGACTTTACCCTCACACTGGCACTCAGGTATGGGATAAGCATCCTGATTTAACTAAGTTTATCTACTGTGTTTAATATTTCACATGTAGAGAAGGATGCTATATTTTTCTTAATTATGGCTTAATTTTGATAATTTAATAAAGTTTCTTCAGATATCTGCAACTTGATACACATATTCATCCACTGCTAACCCTTGACCAATAATGTGTCATCATACCCAATCATTTTAGCACACTTCTCTTAATAATTGCCCCTCTTCACTCAGCAGAATCCTCCTCAGGCTTGTATCTGCAGGACAGCAGCAACTCATCTTTGGAAGTGTGTAAAACTCAGCCCTGCAAAACTTCAGCTCTTCTGAGATGTAAGAGGAGAAACTAAATGGAGAATAATGCAGTCATTTGCAACTCTGAAAACTCCTACACAAGCTTTTCAGACCTGGAATAGATTTTTCCCTGGTACAAATGTGTGGTGGACAAGCAACAAGGAGTGATTTTGCCATCACTAGAAAGGATTTTTTATGTTGAATAGTTTCTATCATCAATCTTATGATTTTTCTAAATAAAACAAGTTTCACATTGAACTATCCACACTGCCATCTAGTGCAAGAAGCTGGGTTGTTGGGCTTAAAAAGGATGACAGTGATAGTTTTAAGGATGCAGATTTTTCAGCATGTTTCTCCCATACAAAGCAGCAAAAAGAGAAGAAAATTGCAAAACACTTCTCCTGTATTTTCAACAGCTAACAAAAATTATCTTCCACTTCCGTAACTGCAGACCATAATAGCCAAAGGTGTGAGATCAGCATTGAAAAAAAAAAAAAAAAAAAAAAAAAAAAAAAAAAAAAAAAAAAAAATTGNAAAAAAAAAAAAAAGACTTGCTCACAGACCAAAATGAGAGTTTATTATTAAATCAGGTATTGGGAACAGAAGAGGTTTTTCTGTTCCCTTTTAATAAGCACATCAATTATACAGAAACCAGGGTGTGTCTGGGAACCTAACGAAATCCATCCAGCAACTGCCAGCCCACGGGTAAAACACACAGCCTCACCCCAGGAGGATGGCAGATGTTACAACAAAATTACTGTTTGTGAGTTGCACTAATTGTTACACTACATCTGAAGCCAAAGCTCTGCTGGGCTGTCACAGCTGTCAAAAAGCAAACTGCACAGGACAAGGGTTACACAGCTCTCCGCTTCCTGCAGCGGCTGCCAGGGCACAGAGGGACAGGAATGAGCAGGGAGAGCACCCTGGATGGGCACAGAGGGACAGGAATGAGCAGGGCAAGGCAGGGAGCAGCACCCTGGATGGACACAGAGGGACAGGAATGAGCAGGGCAAGGCAGGGAGCAGCACCCTGGGTGGGCACAGAGGGACAGGAATGAGCAGGAAAAGGCAGGGAGCAGCACCTTGGGTGGGCACAGAGGGACAGGAATGAGCAGGGAAAGGCAGGGAGCAGCACCTTGAGTGGGCACAGGACAGGAATGAGCAGGGAGCAGCATCCTGGATGGGCACAGAGGGATAGGAATGAGCAGGGAAAGGCAGGGAGCAGCACCTTGAGTGGGCACAGGACAGGAATGAGCAGGGAGCAGCATCCTGGATGGGCACAGAGGGATAGGAATGAGCAGGAAAAGGCAGGGAGCAGCACCCTGGGTCAAATTCTGCCCATCCACTTGCTGGGGGCAAGGCAGGGACACAGCCCTGGTCACTTGGCACTCAATACCCTGCTACAACAGGTCATCAAGGGACACTGAAGGGTCCACACTGGCTACTTAGCCACCCTTCTGGTCAGCAAGATGAGCAAGGAAATCATATTGCTAGCTAGGAATTGAGTCTGGCTGTTTCAGCCATCACTTCAGGCACCCAGAAAAGATGCATAGTGTTAAGTATGGGTTGGTTCCTGACCAAGGAGCTTTTGTATCTCTTAACATTCAGCTCCCCCTTTAATAACCTTCCCAGTGTGGGGGCCTTCCTCTGCCCAAGAGGGGAAGAGATGGAGCTCATCCCAAGAGCTGGGGTCAAAACTTAGTGAATGCTCCAAGTTATCCACTGCCAACTTTCTCCACCAACTTATGAAGTTGATGAGGAAAGTGATGAAACATACCTCTTGGATGATATGCCCAAGTTACATGACATTTATAATCCACGACACTTGCATTTCACTAAGGGTAAAGTGATGCATTTGCAGGACCTTGAATGCATCTAGCTTTTAGTATTTTAAATTTTTCTGTATGAAAAGCAGAAATGCTTGCATAAATTAATTCCCTCCTCTGTATGGCATCAGAAAAACAACACCTGTAATACTGAAAAAAGTCCTTAGATCAGCAGCCTGCTTGCTTGTGATTTTTACTGTGCACTGAATTAGTCACAAAAAGTTATACCAGATGATCTGGTGTCTAAACAAGCCTCCCCAAGAATGGCTCTTGAGCAGGCCAATAACACAGTTACATTGCTCAGAGTGCTTTTCCTGCTGTGAAAGAATTGCTCTCCTTAGAGCAAGCCTTCTGCATGAGTTTACTTCCCACCTTGGGATTGGAGATGTTGAGAGCAGTGACACAGTGATGCTCACTCTTTCAACAGCATCCCAGAAAACAATGGAAAGTTCTTCCAATTTTGTTATAAAGAAATAAGTTCCACCAGTTTACAAACATCACAGAAGTGTGGAGTCTGAAGCTTCTTAAAATAACACATTCTTTGCTAACTTACTGGCACAGTCTGAAGAAGACTGTACTTTCATCAGATATTAGACGGTTTCGCTGTTGTCTCTTAAAAATCATTGGAGAGATTCCATGGAGCACGTAAGCATTTGTATACCATGGAAAGCAGCTCCCTTCTGTGCCACTTCACTCACTTGCACAGCTAAACAGCTCAGAGAGGTAAGATCAGCAGCCAGTGGACATGCCCCAGACTGGCACCTTTCTTTCAAGTGGAATTACAAGGCTTTTTTCTGCTTGGTAATAGGACAGAGTCTGCTCCCAGGGGCATGGATTGTACTGCAGAGGAAAGTATGCCATGGCACAGAGAGCTGCCTGGTAAATCCCGTCACCCTTGTGACCAAAAGACTACAACTTGCTGTGTGTGGACAAGGCACCATCACTTCTATCTACCCTTCTACTGTCCTTCAGCAACAGAAAAGCTTTGTCTAAAACTGCATAGATCCATTACCTACAGCTAAGCCTTTATAAAAAAAAAAAACAATCCTCACCTTTGTGAATTTAGCAAAACATATTTTAATGATCCAGTCAAAGACACCATGGGGACCAAGATGACAGCAGTAGTTGTTCCAGCTGCAAAAGCCATGGTTATCTGTTAGAGTCCCTCTCAAAGCCACAGGGAGCAGCTGATGGCAATGAATTTAGGAGACTTTACCTGCATCTCTGTACCTGGGTCCAGCCTAGCCACAGCCCATCAGTGGCCACCAGGTCACAACCAGGAGGGACAGTACTTAGGTCACCCAGTACCAAGCAGACTCCTCTGTGACATTTTATCCTGCAAACAAGTCCTACTGAAAAACTGATCAGTCATAAGGCTGGTGGGAAGGGAAGCAGTCTTTTGGTTTGGGAAGGAGGAGGATTTGGCAACTCCTTGGCCAGCTCACCAGATTGGCAACTCAGGCCTTGCCATCTGCAGAGCTGATGGGTGGTGATGCTGCTGCTGATATGGCAATTAGGAAATCAAACCTGAGCTGCAAGGAAGGAGAAGAATTTCACTGTCAGAGAGTTTCCTTCTCTCTCACACTTAAATAATGACTACCAAATGCTATGAAAACACAAGCAAATCCTTGTTAAATATGTAAAATCCCTAATCTCTGCAATTGCATGTACAAGCAGAACAGGATCTCCTTGATTCCTGCCCCCCTCCTCCTTATTCAGTGCTAGAAATACTCAAAATGCTTCAAAATGGAAGACAAAAGAAATATATCTAGAAGTTACACAATCATATTTTTACAGTTTAGCAAGAAGCTTTTGACAGCAGCAAGGAAAACCAAGTTAAGTTCTTCATCCACAGGGTTGTTGGGAACTGGAAGAGGCTCCCTAGGGAAGTGGTCACAGCCCCAAGTCTGACAGAGTCCAAGAAGCATTTGGACAACACTCTCAGGCCATCCATCATTCACATGGTGTGATTTTTGGGATGTCCTGTGCCTGCTGAGGAGCTGGACTTGATAATCCTTGTAGCTACCTTCCAACTCAGGATATTCTATGAACTTTTGATGTGACAGAAAATAATAAAACTTCCATAATTAAAAAGACATTAAATGTGTGGTTTAAAAATGATGAACAGATTTACAGGAAGCAAATGTTTCCCAAGTTTGCAAAAATCAGGAGATGTCAGGCAGGATAAAAAGAAAAAATAAAAACGAGGTGCATTTACACAACCCTCAAGTAGTTTATGAAACTCCTTGCCACACGGTGTTATTGACTGTGCTAAGTCACCCATATTTAAAAAAACCCAGATGGAAGAAAAATACAATGTATTTG
The DNA here is from genome assembly GCA_013389925.1 of Aegithalos caudatus. Lineage (NCBI taxonomy): Eukaryota > Metazoa > Chordata > Aves > Passeriformes > Aegithalidae > Aegithalos > Aegithalos caudatus. The sequence continues at coordinate 42,834 of WEIU01011318.1, read as the reverse complement.
TCCACCAAAGGCTATTGAAACAAACAAATACTTTCTAGTGACTTAAGAAAGTGCTGGCCTACAAATTGCCAGCAATTAGTGGTATATTCTAGGAATATATCATGAGCCTACTCTGTTCTTATGTTATATTCCCTGGCACTTTTCTCTGGTCACTGTCATGAACAGACTGAACCCTGTGGACCTTGACCTGATCCAGCAGAGACACACCTGTATAAACAAAGCAGAATGAAGTGACAGAGGGAAAGTGCCACTTCAGATCATTTCTTCCACTAGTGGCAGCCTTAACAGAAGTGGTTTAAGTGACTATGTAATTTTGAAGTATTCAACCTTACCCTTTTATGGACAAATGCATGCTAAACTCTGCAACTCCAGAAAGAGCCTAAGGATAGTGTAGCATACCTGTACTTCTGAAAGCATTCCAGACAGCTTTCCTGCTTTCCTTTTTTTTTTTTTTAACCAACACTTAGCATTTCAAAATAACGTGGAACAACATTTCAAAGAAGGCACAAGCTCTGCATCCCATCTACAGATACATGCCAAAACTTATCCATAATTGCTAACTAAATTTCAAAGGCATGGAAATATTTTACTAGCTCTCCATCAGGTTGTGCAAGCGTCCACAGACAGACCTTTTTGGTAGGGGTGTTGTTCATCTACCAACAGGGCATTTTAGTAAGGAATGCCTAACCTAAACTACACACTTGAGAGAAGCCTGGCAGATCTATGGATTATCACAGACTATCACACAGGATCTTCTCATTTCCACTGCAAGCTGTACCGAAAACTTGTTTTTCTGAGATGGAGAGGAAAAATCTGCACACCTTTCTAATTATAATGATTTATTTATATACACACTATGTTATGAAAAACAGTGTTTGCAAAAGAGGCCATCCTGTTGAGCAGAGAGTGAGAACATCCTTCAGGGCATACTCATGCAGATTTACACTGATATTACCTGATAGCTGAGTCCTAAAGCAGTCTGGCTCTTGAGAAAAACAGAGGTGCCTGCTGCCAAACTGCTGAGGCTGCTCACCCTCCTCAAAACTGTTACACAGACTCCTGGGAACTTCTGAAGGTTTCTTTGTTCATTCTTGGCTTTTCTTCACTCTAAGTTTTGTATCTTGATGATTATTTCATGCAGCACCCTCTTCTCTGCTGAGGTACCTACTGCACAGCACCAGGATCTTCAGCAAGGGAAGAGCAGAGCCCTAAAGGAAAGCCAAGCCTCTGGAGCAGTTTTCTGCCCAGAATGTACTAACACTTAAAAAGCAAAGCCTTTAACATATTTTTAATGTTCACTCAGGTTTATCATGAACATGCATGAATCCCAAACAGCATCACCTGCCATCTGCAGGCAGAGGGGCAGCAGACTTGTGCACAGGGAGTGCATGGCTCTCACTCAGGTATCACAAATGCCACGGATGAAACTCTGGGTTTCAGTAACTGCACTTAGTGTACAGACCTGTGAATTCTATCTCTGCTCCCCTTTCTGCCAGCTCACCCCTTGTGGTTTCTGTACTAGGAGACAAGGAGGCTAGCAGGAGACTGATTAATGAGTTGTCCTACAACTTGGACTAATATTACTCTTGCATACGATATTGAAGCCAATGCAGAATGATTTGAACAGTATTAACGTTGTGCAGTATCAACACTTTTTTTTTTAAAACAATCCAATGCAGACTAGCTCAAGAGCAGTCCTATTTTTTTTTTTCACATTGGTCAAAACTGTCAGTCCTGCAAAGCATCTGACAGCTAATTAGGGTTAATTAATGTACAGTATCTTTCATGGGGATCTGAAGATTCATTCAGGACATTTTGGAAAGACTGACCAAGGACACCCCATCCTATAGAACAGACACAGCCATGAATTGTGGAAAGCCCTAAAGAGACAGAAGGAAGGGTGTGGATCACCCTGGGTGCTGGGTGGGTAACATTATATAAAGACAATGCTCCTGAGTGTAACAGCATAAGCAAACAATTAGATGGGTGAGGGTCTTCAGAAAGAATGGGTGGTAATATCTTTGAAATGGGTCTTAATGTCTCTAGCAACCTCAAGTTGTAAGTCTGTTACAGAACTCAGACACTCTGGCTACTGAACTTTGGGGTAACTGGCAAATGGGTTCACACAAAGTCTATTCCAGGACCCAGATAGCCTGAACTTCTGAACCCTGGGGTAAAATGACAGGCTTAATGGGGCATATGGGGTAGGTGGTTTGGAAGGCTGTACATCCCTAGTACCTCAATCAATGGGGAAATGGAGAGGGACACATGCAGCTGGGAGTTCAGGATAAAAGGAGGCTGCTCCCTCTGAAACCTCGAGAAAGAAACCCCACTGTGTGCCCCTGTGGACTCTCTATATTCTGTCTCCTTCCTGGGCACTGCTTTTCATAGCATCACTTCCTGCACACATGGAAGAGGTCATAACCTGTTGATTTGGATTAAAATGCTGTGCTGGGTGGGTAACATCATGTAGATGATGCTTCTGAGTGTAACAGCATAAGCAACACCCCACTGCAGCCAGAGGAGGCCAGCAGGCTTATGGAGAGAGCAGGAACTGCTGCATTCAGAGACATGGCAAGTACTGCACAGTGATAAAAACTCTTATCAGGCTTCCTGACCTGTTCTGCAGGCAAGCACAGAAGGGGACTCTAGGATGACACAGGATTCCAAGTGCCCACAGTGAGCGGCTGCTGCGCTCCCTGGAGATGTACCTTTGCTCAGAAGGCACCAGGAATTAGGAGAGGTATTGAAGTGCCATGATGGGGCCAGCTCTGCTGTCACACAGCTGTGCCACAGGGGGCTTTGCCTGACTCCTGGGATGGGATCCAGGCTGCTCAGGTGCTCCTGGACTGAGGGCACATCCTACAGTGTACTCTGATTTCCTTCCAGTTCAAGGCTGTAAGTCTCAGTTGCCCATAAATAGTGCCAAGGTCCATCCACTCTCCCCCCCTCTTCCCCCTAGCAAGAACATTTTTGGCAGCATTGATATGGATGACTTAGAATCCCCTGGGAACTGTCTCACTGTATATAACTGCCTTTAATGATTTCATTGTGAAGTGAACCATGCTTTGGAAACTTTAAAGTCAAGTTTCAAAACTTGTGATTATTCTGGAAGCAAGTTGTGCTTTTATGCATAAATATCAGGAGACAGTAGAAAGACTGACAGAATTCATCAAGAGGCCAATATACACACATGGAGACAGTGCTTAAATGCAACTTTTAATCTTCTCATTACTCAAAATTTGGGCATGCAAATACATATGCAAAAACCTAATAAAAGAAAAAAACCGAGCAAACCAACATGGAGATTTCTCTCATATCTGTTGTTGCTGGCATCTAAAACCTACAACAGCTCTGCCAAAATAATTCTTTTTATTAAGGACAGAGTCTGTAGAAAACACAGAAGAAACCAGGAGTTTCAATCACCCAAGCACAGTAGAGCTGCCAAACTTTCTTTCCTGTTTAGACAGTTTAGACTAATTTACCCATGATCCATGTGTGCCTAAAGTCTTTTGTTTCCTCCCTAGATTACATGCATCTGGTGACAGGCTTGTAATGGAGATTTATGAAAATGCTTTCCAGCATGAAGTACTGCACTGTTGGTACTAACACAAAATTCTCTTAAAGAAAGAACATTCCACCAGTGGAACAGTTGTTCATTACTAACCTGCAATGACTGAAGCTGTACAGCAAACTCTTACTATACTTCCATATATCCTATGTAGAACATCAAATAAGGACAGAGTACCCAAGCCATCTTGCAGAAATTAAATAAGGACAGAGTACCCAAGCCATCTTGCAGAAATTAAACCATTTTGACAGTGCTCCCTAGAATGTCCTTGTGACTGTACTGTCACAAAAGACACATGGGGAATCATGCATACCAGAGCTGATATAAACTGTGTATGTTGGCCAAAATAAAAACACCAGTTAAATTTATCTGCATACTGTCTCTTGGTAAGGCACCAAACTCCACAGTAAATAACATTAATCCTTGTAGCTCGTCTGTACTTTGCCTCTGATATGTGATTCTTAGCATCTCAGGTTTTTTAAATCTTATCTCCTCCCTCACAGAAACCCAAACCAGCAGCCCTGCTTTCCTTCAGAAAGCTATTTGATACAAGTGGACCAAAAGGAAGAAAAGGCCCCTCTGCAACCTACCTCTCCTTCAAAAAGTGAGGTCTGTGCATTGTGAGTTGCTAGGAAAACCACCACCTCTGCTCCCCAGACAAGGCAGAGAGCAGAGCAAGGCAGCAAGGCATGCCCCTGCAGACAGCCAGCAGCAGTCTGTAACTCCAGAGTCCTGCACACACCTCGCTGGCTGTGGAAAGGAGAAGTCCTTCCAGCCCTGTCACTCTGCCTGAACCTGGTGGCCTCCTGGGTGCCTTTCATCTGGCTAATCAGGCAGATGAACAGTCAGATCTGCCACCTCTCCTCTGCCTTGGGCCTGCTCTTTAAGATGACAGCAAGAGACCAACAGGAAGTTTGTGCCCTACCTCTCTCCACTGTCCCCCCCCAAAACTCTGTTTGTCCTGCTTGCAGTTCAGGGTCAAGGCAAGTGAATGCTTCCAAAGCATCTCCCTGGTCTTGCACAGATATCCAAACTGTGGAAGGGCCTGGAAGATGAAGAAATAAAGTCTGTGGCTGTGCTGTGTTCCTGCAGCCTCAGGAAGCAGAGAACTGTCACATACAGCCATTGTGTTACCTGCCTTCTCTCACAGATCTTCCAAGCAGCACCTGTGGCAGGTGGTTTCAGTAGTGTCCCCTTTGCAGAGAGGACAGCATCTAAAGATCAGTATTGCCATCAGGCATAAACCATGTAGCTGTCCCTGTGGAAATTCCAACATTTCTGAATTGCAGTTCTTATTTTCCAGGATTAATTGCTCAAAAAATGAAATGGGACAGATTAGTCTACTCAATGGTTTTTCCAGCATCTCCACACATTCAAAGGCAGGAGTATCACCTGCTCCCTCATTTTTATGCCAGATTCTAGTTTAAAGAAAAAACAAGAAGGCAACAGCAGAATTTTGCAGCAGCCTTGCTCTACCTGAGAAGGAGTCATAAAGAGCTTTTGTTACCTTTTCAGTTTCTAATAAAAAGGACATTTTTCGTAATGAAACTGCAGAATCATTTTGCAGTGCCTTGTAACAGACAATAATGCTTCCACCACCTTATCTCACTTGTAGAGCCACAGAACATTTTACAACAGAAGTAAGCAGAGACAGGACAGTACTTGCAGAGCTATTCAGGATACTAAAACTTACCAGCTTCTGAGAAGGTCTGAATTTATGGCATCTTGACTGGTCCTAATTGCCTGACAGAACACAAACACAGCCAATGCCTTTTAAATTAGCCTGCATGTAGCTGAAATTGTATTTTCCATAACCGGGAGCCACCTAATGGACACTGTCTGCCACATCTGCCCCGAGTGCAATTCCAGGCCTTGAAATCATCTTTATAGAGCACACATAGGATAGCACTCTGCTCCTACAGAGCTGTTACTGGGTTCATGACTTTGGGGACTCTAACACCTCAGAATCTCCTGAATTCCACTATGATGTACCATTTTGAAAAACAGACTCACACAGATTAAGTGACGAAAGAACACCAATAGTTTCCTGCAAAGAAGTTGATTTTCTCCCTAAATATGCACATTTTTATATGCAGTGTGTTAGATCACTTGCAAAGTCTCTTGCTTGTGTTAGATCACTAGATCAAAATCTCTTGCTTCCCAAAACAACAGGGAAGGCAATCAGAATATGGATATATTCATGGCTATCAGTATCTATCAGATAGAGATGCCTCAAAAGCCTGTGCAGATATTCTAACTTTTCCTGATCACACAGAAAGAAAGATCACAGGTGTCCAAGATTATCAGTAGTCTGGTGAATAACAGCTTTTTTTGGTTACAGTAAATGAACAAGAGACTGTACCCATGATCTTTAACATGCCTGAAAGTAATTTTTTAAGAGATTATTTTTATGGACTGAAGCATTAACAGCTACTGTTTTCCTGAAATGGGACTGAGTAATTTTACATTTCACTCTTCATTCCTTAAGAATCAAATAGACTTTTGCATTTCCACACTGAAAACCAGCTTTCAATATTTCCTTGAATTCCTCTGTATGGAAAAAAAAAAAAAAAAAACAACTAACAGTGGACATCAAAACAAAAAACAATTAAGGTAAATTAGCACTGTCATGATGTTCTGTCCCATTCATTACCCAGGTTCTCCCTACAAATCTTACCCAATTGACTCATTTCACTAACATGGTAGAAATCTTTCTTTTGTCAGGTTAGTTTTCTGAGCAGCATGCTGAATTAGCATTGCTCACTTTCCAAACTGTGCATTTATCTTGCTCTCCCTGTCTTTCCAGGGCAGAACTCTCCTACCTTGACTCAAACTAGGAAACCTCTCCAGCTGAAGAACCTGCTGGAGGACAGTCTGCAGTATGCAGAATTCACACACATACCTTCTTTTTAACCTTCTTTTTCCATTTTCCCTGAAGAAAAATATTTTCCTAGTATTCCTGTCTTCCTGTGACATCTGTCCAGCCCCAATCTGTGCCTTCCAAAAACCACAGTACAATACAAACATGTACTTCCTTCATTCAATAAGAGTGATACCTACTTGGTCCAGGAATATTACTCTAAAACATATGGTAAATATTTGCAGGGGGAAGCAAGGCCACTCTGGTTTTTAATCCAGTGCTAAAGAAAGGTGTGTGTTTTATAACCTCAATAACTATGAGGTTGTCAGTAGGGTAGGATATACAACTGCTAGGTCTCCTTGATAAGCTCAAGAACACAAACAGCCTTGCAAGAACTGTGGCCACTGCTGAGGTCACTCACACCCCTACTCACTGAAAAGCTCACAACCAAGGGTGGAAAGCTCACAACTTGGCTGATTCTCCAAGATCAGTGATGCCCTTTCTCTGCAGCACAGGGCTGAGGAAGCTCAGTAAACCTCAGCCTGACAATGCAGAAGGACAACTCCACACATTAACAGTTCTGGAAAAAAAAAAAAATCTACTAAATGCTAAATGCCAGAAGACTGCCTGAAGTCTGCATCTCTTCCTTTCCTGCATGTGTTTTGTGGTACAGTGTACTAAGAGGGAGAGAACAGTAATACAGCTCTTTAAGTGAATTCCCTAGACTCATATAATCCACTTTATGTTACTGCTTCTCAATGGGAACACTGACAAAATAACATGCTGCAGCAATATTAATGATAAAATACAATTTTTGAATCAGAATGCTGTTCTAAAGCACTCAGTGAAGAAAACACAAGGAAGATTATAGAATATACAGGGAAAACAAAAGAAAAAGAACACAAAAATTTTCTTTTACTTTCCCTTTTCTCTCATGATGAGGGTGGACCCATCTGCAGGAAAACAACAAATAAAATCTTCTGCAAAGCTCTTGTGTTCTTGCTGAAGCTTGTTTTGCTTTTCCAGTTATTCATTCCTCTAGAGCCACCACAGTATTTATTGAGGTTTACAGACAAAAACACCTGTAGGCTGTACAGATTAACTGAACATCAACACATTCCCAACTATAAACTAGTTTTAACCACATCATTACTAAACAGAAACTCTCACAATTGACATTTGGGATTTACAAACTAGTGACAAACTGAATAGCTTTCATCATTTTAACACCTTTTTTCTTTTTTTCTATTCTTCCCTGGCCTGAGGAGAGACAGTTGTTCCCTATTTGGGGAGCAGTCTCAGTCACTGCTAAAAATTCATACAAAGGACAGCATCACCTCTGTTTTGATATGCTTACTTTTTCTTAAAAAACCAAAAAACTTACAATGTGCTTCATCTACCTCAGTAGAGTATCAACCTATTTCTCCAGGTTTGTCTGAAAATTGTTCCACCAAATAAAAAGCAGGGAAAAAAAAAACCCATTAAATGAATATTTATCAGATATTAGGAGGAAGGCTAGAAGTCACTTCTGAGACCCAGAATGATACTTTACCTCTGGGAACTATTTCTGACTTTGGCTTTTCAGCATTAAAAAAAAAAATAATAGAATGGGAGATAAGCATGTGATAGGAAAGTTGCATGCTACATCTTTACAAACAATTAGGTGGGTGAGGGTCTTCAGAAAGAATGGGTGGTAATATCTTTGAAATGGGTCTTAATGTCTCTAGCAACCTCAAGTTGTAAGTCTGTTACAGAACTCAGACACTCTGGCTACTGAACTTTGGGGTAACTGGCAAATGGGTTCACACAAAGTCTATTCCAGGACCCAGATAGCCTGAACTTCTGAACCCTGGGGTAAAATGACAGGCTTAATGGGGCATATGGGGTAGGTGGTNGCCCCTGTGGACTCTCTCCCTTTATGCAAATAAAGCTGCAGACTCCTCTGTCTCCTTCCTGGGCACTGGCTTTTCATAGCATCATTTTCTGCACACATGGAATAGGTCATAACCTGTTGATTTGGACTAAAATGCTGTGAAGGATGTTAACTTTCAGATCCTCCATCTCTTTCTTCTTGGCCTCCTTACAAACTAGTTCTGAGATATTTTGTATGTTCAGTCTTCTATCTTGAGGACTGTAAACATCCAAGCTTCCCAGCAGATTGGTTTCCCACTGTGATCCATACACCGTTACAAGCTTTACACTGCATCAAAAGCCTTCACAAGTGGAACTGTGTTTGGGCTTGTGGCCCTCTCTTAAGTCCTATTATCTCCTACACATCCTTCCTATCCCCTTTTTCCAGACACTCCCATTGTCCCATTATATGCTCCTGCCTGTATTAATTCCTTCTGTAAGAAGGGCACATGTATTTGGAGACCAAGGCTTAGTGTAGAGTTCTCTGGGTAACAACTGCTGTGGTCAACTCACATCTGACTTAATCATCTGTTCTTCACTCTCAGAGAGCCTTTTCAGAAGTGCCCTACCCAAGAACAGAAGATTTTGTAGTACTCTGTTAGGCAACTCTTAATCACCTTCACAAGAGGAAGCATGAAAGTCAGTCCCTGGAGCTCTTTACAGCTGAAATAATTGCTTTCAAAATCTGGGATTGGAGCTTTTGTTGCTCAATGCATTAGCAATCTTGAAATTAAAAAAGAAAACAGTTGCCCATCTCTAAAGCACATGCAGAAGCCTTTACGTAATTTACACCAAAAAACACTTGTTTAAAAAAATCCTTGTTCGAAACACCCTGTAAAGGCAGGTTAGCCCCACAGCTAATGCTGAGCTAGCGTGAGTTAAAGTAAATGACTCTTCTTCAGGAGCAAAGATGATACAGAAGAGGTGGTCATGGCTGCAGGGTGAATCATCTTCTCTCTCAACTCCTTCACACCAGTTCATTTCCAGTGTATACCCCTAAGTTCTCCTGTGTTTATAAGACACCTTTGCCTTCAAAATTCCTTGGACTTCTGAGCTGTTTTTTTCCTAGAAGTCTAAAAGAAAATCTATTTCCAATACAGTTTATTAATTGGCTGCTGATATATCATAAATTCTTTCAGATACCTAGCAAAGGGCACAGTGCCCTAAGTAGCCCCTCTTCTTTTTAACATAAATTGTTTCATGTAGTACAGAAGGAGATTTCTGTTTTAAATACATTACTGATTCTTACTCCTATGCATTTTCAATTAAAAGAGAAGCCCAGCTAGCCATCCTCAACAAAGGCACACTGATGTGCATTTAAACCTGTGATTACCTGCTTAGTCTGCTCTCAGGCACAACTAAAAGGAATGTTACAGGTGAAATACACAGCCAAAAGTTAAATAAATACAGACACATAAAATAATGAGATGCATACTTCTGCTGTAAAAGTTATATTAACCAAGCCAAACTCCTCCCTGAACTGAACTGCCATCAATTACTGACTTTGAAAGGTAGACACCTGGATTCTCCATCTCTTTAAAACATCATTAATCTTTCTAAAACCTGCCTTTTAAAATTATTATTTTAAAGCAGAGAGAGCTAGAATTTGAAGCAAAATGAAGGGAGCCATTAACCTGAAGTGATATGACAGAGAGATAAGTTTAGGGTGGTAACATTTCTCACAAATGAGGGGTACCCTCACAAAAAAAATATCTTCCCCTTTCCTACAGTTTCTAATTTGGCCAGAACAAGCCATAATCCATTCTTCAGTAAGGACAGACTTAAAATCTCTTGATTCTCTGTTGAATTTGGCACAGGAACTCTTTTACCCTATGGGAATCATGGACACATTCCAGCAATGGAATGGAAAACGTATTTTTCACTAACCCTTTTGAAGTTATGCTGAAGTTTAAAATTTGGTTCAGAAAAATCAATGCAACATTACTTATCAGGGAATTGACTTTAAGGCTTTTAATAAAAATTTCAACATAGTAACTATTAGTCTTTAAAAAAAAAACTCAGTGACAAATTTTCCCTTTACACCCCAGGGACTGCCAACTACATTCAGCTAAAATAACTCCTAAGCACCTGTGCCCAGATTTGTCTTGCATGTTGACAACATTGTTAGAATCTGAGATTTCATTCTGATCTTTGGGAAGCAACAATATGCATCTTTACCTTCCACCCTTCTTTATCATGGAAGATAATTTATGGTTGCTGTTGCACCTGTACACAGGCTGCTGTGGAAACAAGGCAACAAAAGATGCCAAAACATTCAAGGCCAAGGCAAGGAAAACAGAAAAAGCTGGAATAAAACCTGAAATAACTTGTGATTTCACTCCAAAGTAAACCACAGGCTCCTTAAAGTGGTATGTACCTGAAAAATTTTTGGGGAAAATTCCTTGGATATAAGACACATTAAGCCTGGTCATTCATTGTGTACCTTTAAAATGGAGTTCTTCAGCCTGTTCTGTATCTTGAAAGCTCACATGCCAGCACTGCCTTTGCTATAGGCACCCTACAGAAAGCTTCCAGGAATGCAATTTGTCGAGCACAAAATAAATAAAGTAATGGAAACAAAACTGCATTTTTATAGCTCGGTTTTCCAGGTGCACAAGAATATCCCAGGTTAAAACAGAAGGAGGAAGGGTGAGGAACTTTAAAGAACACCTGAGGATCTTACTGTATCCAAATATTATTTACTCAATTTTCTACTTCACAGCAAATTTCAGCAATAAAAAACCAGATCATGTTTTAGGTACTTAAAGCTTGAAGTGAGGCAACACATAACTGCTCATTCATTTTGTAATTAGCCAGAGGTGCAATCATTTTCCCAAACAACATTAACTCAGTTTTTCCCTACCTAGCAATTCTCTTGCCATATCTAACAATGTTTTGTTTCTACTGCATCCAGCTTAGGGGTGTTTGCTTTGATGTATACTGGGAAAATCTGTGCTGCCATCCCCTAGCACCTCATTAAGAGTAGCACAAAAGGGAGGAGGAAAGGGGGGAACAGGAGGAAAACAGGAGAGCAACCTGCAGCTCTGTGTTCTGTACACACAGCAGAGGAGTAACATTCCTTGGCCACCACATTGCATGGAAATTCCATGAACATTACCAGCCAAAATGGTGGTTGGGAGAAGAAGGGTTAAAAAGTGCTCGGCACTTTGCAAAGAAGGTCTCATCAAGTTCACTGTGGATCATTAACAGAGTCTTCTAGAAGGACAAAACATGATTAGTTATCAGGGTTACAGACATCAGACAAGGACATAGTTCTACTTGAGGCATGTTTTGCAGAGAATTAATTACTTTTACAGCCGAAAGTTCTCTGCAAATTTAGTGAGAATCAGTTTCTGCCAGTGCAGAGCATCCCAGAGCAGGTAACTGCATTGTTGACACAGTAATTTGACAGAATCTGGGAATAATTCAATGTATTCCACATCACTTTCAAATTAGTGGAGGACAATACATGTAACAACAAAAAGGAGAGAAGATTTTGTCCACAATGATGTCTCTGTGATTCACAGAACAAGTGTGCCCTGCAGCCTGGCTGGTTGAGGTAATGGAAGCACAAGGCACCTGGTGTTAGAACAAACACAGGTTTTGTACGAATAGTCAAACATGGAAGAGGCCTCTGAAGCTTGTCCCACCCAAACAAGCTTAATACATTTTTTGGTTTTGTATCAAGAGAGGGGAAAGCAGTTTTCTTTCCCTTATAGCAGGGCATACTGCAGCTTGTCACAGACAAAGCACTTGATGTTACTCCTGGGTGGGGATGGATGCAGCAAAATGTTTTACTCTCCTGCCCCATGCTTTTAAAAAGAAAGTATTTTAGGCAGGGCCTTTCAAAAATAATTGAAGGATTTCCTCAATTTCTCCCCATCCCCCAATTCCTATAATGGAAAGAAAAAAAATTAACATTCTCTTCCGATGCATTTGAGAAGGAATGGGAAGCAACCATTCCTTTAACAGGTAAGGTTTTCAGATAACTTCTCTTCACAAGTCACCTGCCTCACTTTTCCCATACCCCTTTTTCATACTGACTGCTAGGAGAAGTCTCTGGTTTCCCTTAGAAAAACTAAGCCTTTTATATTTTATTTACTTGTTTTTAAATTAACTACTTTCAGGTCTTTTTGCATCATGCCATTCTTGCAACATCTGTAGCTGTCCCAGTATTTTCAGCATGGCCTGCAGAGATCAGTCGTGTGAAACTGATCTCTTACCACCTCATCCATCCCACCTTCCTCCACAATGGCCCTCCCAGGGGACAAGAATTTTGGATGCTGGCAAGCAACACTCAGGTCACTTGGACAGTAGATTTCTAATCTAGGTAACTTTCCAAAGGTCACTCAACCTTTCTGGACCAAGGCATATTTTGTTAGTATGAAGAAAATAAATGTCAAAGTGCATTAAAGTTGTTTTTTTTTTGGTGGTGGTTTTATTTGTGTTTTTGTTTGTTTGTTTGTTTTTTGTTTTTTTTTTTTTTTTTTGTTTTTTTTTTTTTTTTTTTTTTTTTTTTTTTTGTGTTTTTTTTTTTTTTTTTTTTTTTTTTTTTTTTTTTTTTTTTTTTGTTGTTGTTGTTGTTGTTGTTTTGGGGTTTGTTTTTTTTTTTTTTGTCAGACTACTGATCGACTTCCAGGAGGATAAATGAAGAGGTCTGAATAACACCATCCATGCACTGCCTGAAGAGTGTGCAGATGTGGAGGAGAATCCAACCCCGTTCTACCCTGGAGTATTTCCTTATCTTACAGTTTTTCATTACAGTAGCTTCTAACAATGCCAATGAAAGATGCTGTTTCAAACAAACAACAGGAACAAAGGATTGTCAAAATTGTATTTCACTACCAAAGTATACTTGTTTCCAGAAGAAATTACAGACACTCACACTCCCAAACTGTCTAAACAGAATTGTAGTAACATGGCTGAAGCCTGCCCTTCTCTAAAAAAATACAGCTGCACAGTTGCTCCAAAACCAAAATCACAGGCAAGTCAGTGTCCACTGTTTATTTTCTATTTCGTAGGATCAAACCAAAGGTACCCTCTTCAACCAGCACAGGATTTCTAGATAAGTATGTAACATCTGAATTATGTATTTAAACTATAGCAAAATTTGCCACTTAGGCTTATCAAGTGAATTATCACAGATCTACCACCAGATGACCTATGGAAAAAAAATCTTCTGTGCCTCTTCCATGACAGCTTTCTATGCAAACCACAAAATTAATGATATCAAAATAGCCTTCTTCAAGAGTGGAAGCTTTCATTTAACTATCCACAGCCTCAAGACTTCTTCAAGATAAATTATTTTATATTAACAGTAAAGAAGTCAGATTTACAAAGCCAGTAAGAATTCATAAGTTTTGCATTTTAATCACTCATAGCCACTGTATTTGATTTACTCCACAATTTCCATCAGAAAATGAAAAAGTTTTGAAGAATGAGTCATTCTCAATGTAAATCTCTAGTAAGCCTCTCTGTCAGTCATGTTAGTCCCTCCACCAATGTTTTTTCCTGCCTTATGACAGCAGCAACACAACTAGTTTAATTACTTCATTATTTAATTACTTTTAACCTTAGAAGACTGCAAAAATATGGGAAGCTAAACTAATACACACGAATTCCCCATGGAATAAAAGAAACCATTACAAACACCGGTGTAACTCCTGAATTCCCTACCCTGACACTTATTACAAAGACAAGAAGAAAAAAATCTATAGAGGTCTGGAATGCTTCTACCAAAGGATATGGTCTACATATCACATGTAGAAGATATGCTTCTACAAACACAAAAGAGGGAAATAAAATTGCATAATTCTAATACAATATTTCCTTGGCACAAATTATACATTCCCTTGGCTGTACTACAATAACAACCTCTGGGAAGCTACCATTCCAAAAATTATATATTGTAAAGAAGTTTCAGTGCTGGACATCAGTTGGGAGGACTAAGCCCCTTGTAGTTTTGCTGGCAAGTTATTTTTTTGTTTATATATTTATTAATTTCCAGTTTTCAGCAGTTCATCGTACCTTCCTTCAACTACAGGGAAAGAACTGTTTAGTTTACAGCACAGTTTTATATGCAAATTATATTCAGTAGAGTCTCTACTCATCATAAGTGTCAACAGGAAAAAAGGCGTGACAGATTTAAGGCTTGAGATTTTTTCATAAACTTTGAAGGAACACTGAGATTACAAAGCATGCTGAACTCACTGTAAAGCATTTTCTCTAAGCATGTGCCAAATGAAGTATATTAAAGCATTTTTTCTTCTAAATGTACCGTGAGACTTTATGATCCATTTTCTGTTTCTAAATATTTGAGATAATTAGGAAAGTCCTGTCTTCAGCATGGAGTCAAACTTACTGTTTGCTTAGCTTCCCCTGAAATTAAGTTTGTTTCTATCTGTAAAAATACTTCCAGTACATTTAGTAACACTGGAGACAAAGCAAATTTTCAACCCCATACAAATCAAAGGTCAAAAAACTCAAGAGTTCAAAATGAAGAGATATTTTACTGCCAACAGGAGAGGGAAAAGTCTTAACAAATCAGCCAGTTGTTGCACTAACAACAACAAATAAAGAAATTGTAGAGCTTATTCTATCCTTTATCAATAATGCATGGCTGCGCACAGACAATTTATAGCTGTTTTCCATCACTGGGTATTGTGCAGTACTAAATTAAGTTGACAAAATCCAAGGACAGTCCACCCACACAGCTACTGTGAGCCAGCCAGGCCACTTTGAATAAACACTTTAAGGGTATAAAGTGAGTTTTATTAGCATGCTGAGACACAGTCCTAGTGGACAAAGCATCTCCTTTGAAAAACTAGAAGTAGATTTAGCAGAAAGAAAGATGAGTTACTGTGGTGCCTTACATGTGGAGAAACAGCAAAAGAAGAAACAAAAAATATATAGGTAACAACTCAAAACCCTAAACTCGTTAATATTAAAACATGAAACAAGAGAATTTACTTTCTATACTAGAAACTGATTGTCATTCTCAGAAAATCCTGAGAGTTGCTGAAATGGTGTGAGGTTCTGACGGCAAAAGGACTAAAAGCCAAAGATGTTTTGGCAGGAATTTTTTTTTATGCTCAGGCTGTTCCAAATATTATTAAACTTATTTTTCTTAATCCTTCGCCAGCCATATCAATCAGAAAAGCACACAACCCTTTCATCAATAAAAAGAAGCAGTTACCATACTGAAATAATAGGTCAGCAGCATCTATTGTGCCAGTAAAAAAAGTGAGGAGTGGGGTCACTTCCCCAGACCAAATTCAACAAAATATGGTATGACACCAGTTGGCTGCCCTTGGTCAGTAGCACCATTCCCATCCACAGCAGTCCCAGCACCTGAATGCCTGAAATGCAAGAAAGAATCATGAAACTTGGAGATTCCAAAGACATGGGGACACCACAGCTGGTTTTCCCTCACATTTTGAAGCTCAGTAAGCATGGAAAAGCAGATCTCCTGTGATCTTTCACTACTCTGACACCTTGCCATTTAGATGGGTAGGGGGGTGTGTGTGGAGCTGGAAACACCCCGACTGGCTCTGTTTGGATCTGAAATGTGTAAAAGCAGTTCAGAAAGGGGGCAGAGGGCTCTGCAGTAGACCAGCTGCCACAATTGGGAAGCCTGTGTGCCCTTCCTCTGCAGGCCTCACACCAGCACAGTTTGGATCAGCCCAAGCCCTTGCTCATATAGCATCGTCTGCTCCTCCTTGCAGGATGCTGTTCTTCATTTGGGCATAGCTGGGCCCTTGATTTTATCTTTTCTGGTGGCAAAGAAGTGTTTTGGAAGGAGAAATGCTTAGAACAGGCAAAATAAGGGAACTCACTGTTGCTGTGACAAGGCTGGCTGCAGTTCCTGTGTGGCTGCGTGCTGCAGCCATGGCCTGGCTGTAGCAGTGTCACCCTCAGCCAAGCATGGGTTTCCAAGTGAAGGAAAAGTGTGCATTTCCTTCTAAGTGAAGGTAATGTGTGCAGAGGGGCTCTCAGGTTGCTACCAGATGCAGACACAAGCTCTGGAGATCCAGCAGTTTTATCTGGAGTCTGGCAATGAGCAATTTGCAGGGGGGGGCCTGCACCTGGGCCCTCCTCAGCCTGGTTCCAGACACGGAGTCAGGCACAAGATGATGGCAGCACCACCAGGAGCTGGCTTTGGGTCACAATACAGAATTCTTCTGCAGTTTCTTCTACAGTCAGGCTGCACAGCTGGCTTCTCTTTAGAAAATGGCAAGCACGAGGTGACATTGTGACAACCTTTTCACACCCAGAGCACTACTCCAGGTGGGACCCTGCAGGTCTCTCTGTCAAACTGGCATGACAAATGACACAAAAAAAATCCTTCTGTACAATGTGGGAAGGTGGAAGCTGTGACACAGCACGGCTGGGCAGCTTAATGGCCTTGCAGCATATTTAAGCACAACCACAAATAAGGGGAGGAAGGGTGAAAGAACCACAGCTTAAGCCACAACTGTTTTAAGTTAGTCAAGTGGAAATACCTGGTCAAATAAAAAAGTGACTGTGTTTAATTCTGCAGGTGATGAGAGAAGAAAATCAACTCTTTTCAGGGGTAATTGGATTTGAGCAAGGCTTGATTACACTTCCAATACACATATTTTCTCAAAAATCAGATCTCCCTAGCACATGAAAGTATATGAGGGACCTCTGAAGCCAACTAATCAGTGTGTAAAACTCCAATTTAACTGCTCCAGGAAGCACAGAAAACTCAGAAGGCCAGATTTCAAGATAAACAGAAGTGTAAAAAACCTACAGCTTAAGGATCAGCTAAGCAAGGTGATTGTTGAGCGTTTGTATTTCAACCAGTCTGTATTTTAAACTGTCAGAAGTGCAAGACTTTCTTCATAAGGTTGGTCGTTGTTTTTAATTTTTTCCCTCTTAAATAGGCTGAGTTTCTGCTGTGGGAAGTGAAAATGCTGTTTTGAGTCTGATGATACTGCAGTAAATCCTTTCTTTTTACCAAAATCAAAGCTAAATCAAGGCTACAGGACACAGCTTTGAGAAACCCCAGGCAAAGGCAAAATGCCTTGAGCACAACGAAATGTTGTGTTACACACCATCACACTACACACAGTTTTGAAATACATTTCAAATGTGTTTTGCCAAGAGAAATTAAGCCCACTTCTCCCAAAACTTACTAAATCAGTAACCTTACCCTCATGTACTTGCATTTAATTGGTGGCACATCCCTGTGCTGATGGCTACTGCAGCAATGCCTGTACTTCCCTGCCCTCTGCCACTGCCCAGTGCTGCTGACACAACAGGACAGCTCACCGCACCACTCCATGTAGGGACAAGCAAAGATACATGGATGTACCTTAGAGGGTACCCAAATTCGGAGCACCTGGAAAGGAAATACCCTCATCCTCTGCTCCTCTCCATATCCACAGCCTGGTGACAAGAGCTGACACTGTCCACTTCCCAGGGACTGTACCTGCTGCTCCTGCGCTTTCCGAGGTGGTCAGAATTATCCCTACTGTCAGCTCCCTGAGAGCAGATACAAGTCTGCTCTGGGTTTTCCAGCCTTCCTGCAATCATACTCTTCCTCTCTCTCTGCATGTGTTTCCTTACAGTACCCTCTCCCCTCATTTCCCACCCTGCACCTTGTAGGGCCACCCAGTGCACCCCACTGGACCTGCAGGCTGTGACCACACTATGCTACTGGCACCTGCTGCAGGACATTGGCAGGTCTGGGGATCTGCAAAGGCAACCTGAGAGCCCCTCTGGGCAGATATGCACATGCTTCCTTCATTTAGGAGGAAATGCACACTTTTCCTTCACTTGGAAACCCATGCTTGGCTGAGGGTGACACTGCTACAGCCAGGCCATGGCTGCAGCATGCAGCCACACAGGAACTGCAGCCAGCCTTGTCAGAGCAACAGCGAGTTCCCTTATTTTGCCTGTTCTAAGCATTTCTCCTTCTGTACCAAAACATTTCTTTGCCACCAGAAAAGATAAAATCCATGTACAGATGGTTTTCCTCGTAAAAGAATAATCTCCAGAAGAGCCCAGGTGTGCCCAAATGAAGAACAGCATCCTGCAAGGAGGAGCAGACGCTGCTCTGTGAGCAGGGACTCAGGGCTGATCCAAACTGTGCTGGTGTGAGGCCTGCAGAGGAAGGGCACACAGGCTTCCCAATTGTGGCAGCTGGTCTACTGCAGAGCCCTCTGCCCCCTTTCTGAACTGCTTTTACACATTTCAGAGCCAGACAGAGCCAGTCTGGATGTTTCCAGCTCCACACACACACACACTCCTACCCATCTAAATGGCAAGGTCACAGAGTAATGAAAAATGGCAGGAGATCTGCTTTTCCATGCTTACTGAGCTTCAAAATGTGAGGGAAAACCAGCTGTGGTGTCCCCATGTCTTTGGAATAAAGGAGGCCTTTACCTGCCCCACAAGCTGGCAGCAATTCATGTGCATGTCTGTAAGCCCCAGATTTACTCCACACTCAAAAACCAAACAAACTGTTCCCACTGCTTGTTTGCACTCTGATTAAAGCTGCAAAAGCAGCACAAGAAAAGCAATTAGCCATCCTAGGTAATCACAACTGTCAAGAGACTAAATCCTTCCTCTTCAAAAGAGAAATTCAATTTTAGGTGTGTCTTACCTCTCATCCAACTGTGCAGCACATTGCAGTGCACATAATAATGTAGGCAGGCAGTGACACTAAGTGTAAATAAAAAGAGGATTCAGCTGCCACTTCAAACAGCAGTTGTCAAACCTGAAGCAATTCAGGAGTCAGTAGCAAAGAGCCTTTATACAGCCTTTACTTATCTGAGTTTCCTTTCTCAGAGATTTCAGGCCATCCCTTTGGTGTTGCACTTAACCTGATCTTTGCACAGAAAAGAGGAAAAATAACCTATAAAGCCCTGTCCTGCTGGGATATTTACACCCAGTCACTGGTCACCACAACAACTCTGCAGGGGTAAGAGGCCATGGTGCTCACTGGGCACAGTATAAACATGGTACTGACTGAATTTCTGTCAGTCTGCTCTGTGGCTGGTCTGCTGTGCTGCTGAGAAAATGCAGCAGGCACTACAGTGCAGCTGACAATGCAGCCATGAATCCAAAAGATGCATAGAAAAGATGGGTAATTTATGAAAGACCAAAGCAGCAATTCTAGTCAGAATGGTGACTTTTCTAGCTACAGCCATGTTTAGCTTCATAGCCTTAGTTTTCCTGATGGAGGCATTCCATAGGGACTGAAGACCACTACTACTAAATAATTCTAATACATTGAAGAACTAGAGCATGCAAATGGAAAGAATAAACAAGAATTTAAGAGCATAGAATTAGTGAAAAGAAAATAAATTTTCTTAGGAAAAGAAAATAAATTGTTCCTTCATTAATATTTCTTCAAATTATATTTCTTCAAATTCCATGAATTTTGTCTTACTGAAGTTACTGAAGTCAGTGAATTTGCTTATTACCAACAAATACAAATAGCTGGGTCCAATACAAGATGTTAGGTTCATGTAGTTTTGTGCTGATTTTTACTAGGGTGGAGTTCATTTTCCTCACAACAGCTGATAAAAATCTATGCTTTAGATTTCTGCTGGAAACAGGATTGATAACACATGGACATTTTAGTTATTGCAGAGTTCATGCATAGTGACAAGGCCTTTTTTGCTCCTCATACCACGCCACCAGCCAGGAGGCTGGGCGTGCACAAGGAATTGGGAAGGAGAAGACCACAGCTGGGATAGGTGACCTCAGCTGACCAAAGGGTTATTCCAGACCATATGGCATCAGACTCAGCATATGAAGAGAGAAGAAGGAAGAGGGAACATTTGGAGCGATGAAGTTTGTCTTCCCAAGTCATCATTATGCATTATGGGGCCTGGCTTTCCTGGGATGGCTGAACACCTGCCTGCTCATGGGAAGTGGAATTAATTCCTTGTTTTGCTTTACTTCCGTGCATGGCTTTTGCTTTCCATATTAAACTGTTTCAATGCACAAGTTTTTCACTTTCACCCCTCTGATTCTCTCCCCCATCCTGCTGGTGAGTGAGCAAGTGGCTGTAAGGGACTAAAGCACAACAGGTTTATTGGAGACCAAGAGGTGGGGCTAGGACAGCTTGTTGAACCACTGTCTTCTTTCCTCCACCCTGGCAGAAGAAATAATATCTTACCTTAAAAGATTGTAACAGAAGTGCCAGTCACTGCTTTCCTTTAGGCCTTTTTAAAGATCAGAAACAATGCAGCAGATTCAGCTAATTCAGTGTGTCAGCATTTCCCAGCACATTCAGAACCTGAGAGTCATCCTACAAGAGAAATTAAAAGCACCAATTAGTCATTACATATGTTGTGCAATATATGTTGTGCTTAAAACTGTTGATGCCTGGTAGAGCAATGCTGCTGAACAATAAAGAAATCACCACAAAAATGGAAGGCTGTTATTTTTTGTTTGGTGAAATGCTCAAGCACATTTTGGCTACAGCACCTTGGGGAGGAAGCATGCATCTTGCAACAGCTGTGTCACCCTGCCCTGCCTTCCCAATTTAAATCTTTGTTCAAACAACAGTCCATGTGAATGCACAGAAACAAAGCTCCAGGCATGTCAGGGTACACCAGCCACACCAGTTACAGAGACACAGCAGTCAATGTTCATAACCTGGATTAGTTTGAACTGGGAAATGCATCAGAAGCCCATGTGAGCTAAGAATTGGCACTTTAAAAGTGAGGATCTTGGTGTAGTAGAAGACGCATGGAGGTACTTTATAAACTACAGGGAAAGGAGAAACATTTACAGATGG
The DNA here is from genome assembly GCA_013389925.1 of Aegithalos caudatus. NCBI lineage: Eukaryota > Metazoa > Chordata > Aves > Passeriformes > Aegithalidae > Aegithalos > Aegithalos caudatus. The sequence goes on along the minus strand of WEIU01011318.1, from coordinate 21,714 downwards.
ACTTGGCTCATTTCCCTGGATAGGCTTTTCTCAGAATTCTCATCTTGCAAGTTCTCAACCCACACTGAGTAAAGGCACTCCAACTGCAGCAGAGCTCATGTCTGCTCCACTATGGCACACAAGGCAGCTCTCTTCCTGCACAGCAATTCAGCAAAGATGTTCCACCACTAAGGTTTAGATACTTGTTTTTCAGCTCCAACCCATTTGGTGTGTTTAATCCCCCAAAAGAGCAAACTTCCCCAAACTAGAGGCACATCCACACACACACACAAAAAAAACCCAGGGTTCCTTGTACTGGGTTATCCTGCCTCACACACAGGTACAGTCCAGGTCAGCTGCACCCTGAGGCAGTGCTGATGTGACCTTTGACAGCTGTGGTGTGATGGGCCAGCAGAAAAACCTGTCTACATCTAGCATGGTTACTCAAGAGAGCATTAAAGATTATTTTCAGGTAAAACACTTCTTACCATCCAACTTGTGAAGTACTTCCTTAAATCATTGGTAAAAACATACAAAGTGACCTTCTGTCCCAGTTTGTAAAAACTATAGAGATGGAGTAAGCAAGAAAATCAGACCAGGTAAAAAAGACAGAGTTTTTATTATAAATTAATATATTGTTCTAGTCCTACACTGTTTACAAATCCTAAAAAAGCCTCCTAAGGGTTAATTATCTTCATAAACTAAAATAAAAAGTAGCATCTGAAGGGAAACTACAAGGGTCCATGTCTTTGTGAGGAGTGGAGGGGGAAACTAAGTTGGACACCTACATTTGTTAAAAAAAAACAACAAACCAAACAAAAAACAACAAAAAACAAAAAAAACAGAAATCCAAAAGCCTCAATATTAGATGAGCTTTAAATTAGTATTTGGTGCTCTTAAGTTATTCTAAGGAAATGGCAGTCAATTTCTTCCCCCCTGCTCTAACACTTTCTCAATACATTTACTTTTACTTTTAGCTATTTATGTAAAATATGAATGCTTTATGCAGCAAGTTAACTATTCATTATACCTTAAAAATGCCTTTCTTATAATGAGAATATATTCCAAGCTGATTATCAACATCTCCATTTACATAATGATAAAGACTGCAATTGCATAAGGAAACTTGAGATTACAGGAATCAAATTATGTCCTTGTAGCTCTATATTCACAGATTATAGGGAGTACCACAATCATTACTTTTCTCTATAACCTCCTCCACTACACTTGTGTATAAAGCAGTACAGCACTTTCCAGATGTTCCATCAATAGTTATACACCCTGGGCCACTCTTCAAGGACACGAAAACCTGACTTTCAAACCCCTGCTGCCATGTGTCCCTATACCACAGAATCAAGATCACTCAGCTGTTTCTCATGGGTTAATTTTTTTCCAACAGATTTCACATTCTGCTCATTGTCCCACAGCTAGCATTAACTCCCTACCAGGTACTCTGTGTAATTTAGCTGAAGAGAGTTTATGCTCACACCTGTTCCAAATCAGCCTGAAAACACAGAAACTGTTCAACACCAAAGGCTAGAACAGGACATAGCTTGAGCCCCAAGATGAACTAGTAACAATGTTGGGGGAATTGCTCCTTTTTGTCAAAGAGGACTGACAGAAAGTCAGAAATCCTTTGGGAGCTAAGATTTATCACCTACCTGACTGTTTTCCACACCAGAAGGAAAGAATGCTTCATTTTCACTTTTTACCCCAAACAAATCACAGCATGCATGTGTACACAATCACCTGACTCCTTCCTACACATCCAAGCATGACCAAAACAAAAAAAACAGTACACTGTATACCCATTTTTTCCCTTAAGGGGAGAACAAAACACACCTAACAGGTATTAATAAAAACACTAAGCATTAGAAAACATTCTGTTATAATGGGTCTTTTAAAAAATATAAGTAACACTAAGCAAAATTTTAATCTGTAAAAAACGGATGTATGTATCTCACATAAAAAAGTAGTTCTTCTAAACTGCTTCACAAATGGAAATCTCATTTCATTTCCAGCCACAACATTTACTCAGTGATTAGCATAACTATGTATTAAGCACATGGGAAGAAAAGCAGAAATGAAAACAAACATGGTCAAACAGTTAAGCAGAGATATTGAATATACAATGGGAGTGCATTTACTGATAAACTTGAAATTTTTACATAAAGTTTTAACCTTCTAACATTTTAGGTTTAAGCTAAACTTTCTATGTAACAGATATCCCTTAAAGTCCCAAAGACATGGTGCCAACAATTTTTGACAAAAGGTCCACATGTTTCACAGCATACTCGACTAGCCTGACAAGTTCCCTACAGATGGGAATAACACATGTATTCCATCTTCTCTCCTTTTCCACTCTAACACTGTTCAACACCTCCGCCCACGCACTCCTCCAACACACACACACTTCCCTCCAGCAGTCAGCAGCCTGATTCACTTATCTAAAGAGGAATTTATGCTGGCCTGAAAAAACACCAGCCCCCTCAACTGCCCAGGACATGCCTGGGTAGCTTATTGAGATATGCCTCGGATGCTGTGTCCAACAAGCACTGCTAAGTCAGCTAGAGATGTCCCGTGCAGCACCAGAGGGATAGTTACATTCTCAGTGTAAAGGAGACTTTATTTCAAAATAAATTTGAATGTAACCTTTTCAGTGGTGAAGGCACTGTTTCCTGGTGAGCATGTTCTGCATTTTGGGACAGAAAGCCTCTAAGTAGTCAAAAGCAGGGTTAAGCTTTGGTGCATTTCACTGATATAAGTTCTCATAATGACTAAAGGAAATAACTAAGGCTATGTCTGGGTGGCACAAAGCTAATTACTCCTTCAGAGACACTAATTAATCTGGGCAGGGCACCACAGTAACATGACTGCTCTGGCTCAGGAATCTCCCAGTATTGATGTATTGCCATCTGGATACCCCCCTCCCACCTCCTTCACATGAAAGAGTCTTACACCAAAGATGAGCCCTCCATAGGGGGTGTTTCCTCAGAGAAGGTGTTTTATTGAAACCTACCATCTGCAGCACACAATACTGAGCTGTGCACTGCACCAATTCTTGACAAACAGTGAAATAATCAACAAGCAATTACTACTGAGCATCCTCAGCTGCTAGGAGGAGAAATGTGAGAGGGTATACCTACTGACCTGATCTCCTGGGCTCCAGAAGAGAAGGTGCAGGCCAGCATCTCAGAAGGAGCTGTGTGTAATAATAATGGTGACTGCCTGACAATAAGCTGTGGAAATTCAGCGAATTCGTGCCATATTTTAACAGGCCCATTAAAACAGACCATGGAGAAACCCTCTAGTACTAGCGTAAATGTTCTCCACTTTGTAAGCTCCAAGTAGCAGGTAATGGTGTGGTTGTGAGCATGGTAGAAGTTAAATTGTTGCCAAAGCGACTTTGCTTTCGGCTTTCTGGAGATAAAACAAGTCCTGGGCTAAAGCCAGAACATTTTATCTACTGTGCCTGATGCCACCTCTTGGTACCAAGACATGCTCTTCACGTACTGCAAATGGACTTTGATCTTCTTTTGACTTGTTAAGACACATTCAATAAGGAATAATGTACTCACTCAGCAGTAGCTCAAAGCACCTATCTCAATAGGAACTGGGTTTGGAACAACCAGAGAGCAATAGGGAAGGGGAACACCTGATACACAATACAACTGGCAGCAGAACACAGCCTCATACTATCCATCATAAAGAATGAAAAGACACAGAAGGGTCATTCCCTGTGGCACAAACAAACCAAAGTCAGGGAAGTGTTTTACTGCCATGCAGAACAGACAGTTTCAGATTCTGAAGAGCCCTTTTCTAGTTCCCTCTTTCTCCTGCCTACAAATACATATTTTAAAACGAGCCTCTCTCCACAGACACAGACCTTCTGCAAAGGACAGTCCCATGAACTCAGGATTCACTCAAGTGAGATGGCTCACGTTGCAGGTAAATGGGATACCCCAGCTCAGCTGGAAGCTGGCAGGCAGGGCTGGCTTCTCACGTGTCTGTCAGTCCTGCACAGAGGTCAGAGCACAAGGAAGGGCAGCTTCACCTTGGGTTTGTACCACAGTGTTCAGAAGCTAGTGGCTGGTTTCAACACTGTCTCTTGTGGCAAAAAGCACAGGGACAACTGTCTAACAGTGCACTGCCTTGAGACAGGGAGAAGTCACATCAATTAAACAGTATCAAGAGTCCTTGAGACTTTCATGGTCTCAGCAGAGAGGACAAATACTCAAATAAGTCTGCCAGATACAGCACAGATTAATAAAACACTATAAAAAAAAGCATAATAATTCACTTAGAAGGAATTAAATTGCATTTGATAAATAGATGTTAAAGTAGCAGTTTTCACACTTACAAATGCTTCAGCTCATGAAAAAGAGAAAAGTGTCATAAAAGACACATTTTCTACCCAACCCATTTCAAAAATATTCACAAATGTTGTCAAAACATATGCTGTATATCTGAGTTTAACACTGGCTAACAAACAGCTCTCTCCTTCAAAATATATCTTTTTTTTACCCACAGGCTGACTGTGAACTGTACACAGTAAAAGTGACAATACAGGTGAACACTTCAGTCTCCAAACAACAAAAACCAGCCACGATGGTGACAAAACCCAGCAAGCCATACAAACGTGTGCTGAATCTTAATAGCTTTAGCTGTCACATCAGGTGAAGTTAAACTCACCATTCAGGGGACACTCAGAGGTCAGATATGTGTTCCACTCCCTGCTCCAGAACCTTCCCTGCAGAAACTGTGGAGCTCATGTTGGGCTTTGTGAGAGGGCACCTTTGCTTGGTAGGACAAACAATACCATGCACAGCAGTGGAGATCTTCAGCTGGCAGACAGACATCTGAGCCTTAACCAGAAATGGGCAAAGTTGTAAAAAGAAACAAAACAAACATCCACTCCAACAACCACGGCTGTTGCCAGAGACGAAGCCTCACTGACATTGCTAGAATTCACCCAGAACCCTTTTTTCTCCCATCTGCAGGGAGATTGCTACTCTTGGACTTCACCTATTATAGGGATTCACACCCAGTGGCTGAGGAGATAAAGTCATTAAGACACCCAAGTTTAATTTGTGAGGGTTTTTTTTTTTCCACACATGCCCATGTGCAGGCAGACATAATTCTTTGTTCTTTGACTGCAAAACTAAGCTACCAAATCTTAGCCTAGTTTTAAAAACATTATATATTTTCTATAGCTCCAAAACAGAATGTCTTTTAGATGGGATATTTGATGTTAGGCAAGGAATGGAGGGAGAAGAGTGTCACTAAAGAGGCACTGGTAGAAAGTTACCTAAAAAAGTAGTTCAAGAAACAAAGAAAATTGGAAAGCTCAGCTACCTATCTTCTCCTTTTTAATTTTCCTCCATAAACCAATTATATCCTGTACTACATCTCCTACCCAGTTATATTCTTTGCTTTTTTACATCACCATATCATAATGCTGATAAGCAACAACAGACATGATGAATCTGTGCTTGCTTCCTTAAGGCAAGCAGAGATTAGGAAAGGGCATGAAGTTATTTCTTCTGTCTTGCAATGAAAAGGAACTGCAAAGGAGGGAAATGAAAACTGAAAGGGATCATAAAACACTATCTTGCTTGCCTTGCTCCCAGGTGAGACAAATGAGGCTCCTGAGGAGAGCTACTTGCTTACTCCTCTGGTCCCATCTCAGCTGGACAAGCAGAGGAAGGGAGGGAAAGGGGCCTGGAAGCTTTTAAAAGGCAGAAGATATTTCACTAAATATCTTAACCTTAAAAATTCAGTTAAAGATTCAGAATTGATAGATATTATCTCCAGGAGCAGCAGCTCTGAAACACTAACTACCTTTATGATTCCCAAAAATGTTTATTTTTGCTAGATTTCAGGTGACAAAAGCAAGTATCTGGCAAAACTCCCCTTTTTGCTCTTTCCCCATCCTCACAGAATATGAAAACATTCCCCAGGTGTCAGTCATCACTACACATCTCCATGGGTGTAACACAGCTAACAATAGGCTAACAATAGGCAGCTGATCTGCTCCAGAGGCATGCCAAGAACCTGCATCTTAGGGAATTCCTGTCCCTTGCATATTCATCTCCATATCTAGGCCTGAAGGCTGAAGCTCCCCTTAACTTATGGACAGGCAACATCCTGAGACTTCCAAAATGAAAATCAACAACAGAGCTCACATCTTCCTCTGGCACCAAGCCAAACCCTGGACCTTCTTTGCAGCTTGGGAATTCCATATGCATGTTACCTAGCTGTCTTTAGGGATTTTCAACTGGACCTTATGACCATCTTCCTAGTGATATTCCAAAGTTTATATTCCTAGAGCATGGGAATTTTGGAAGGGCTGTGGTAGACTTTGAAAAGGTAGATTCTCAAAATCCAGCACAGTTTGGGAATGATCCTCAACACTCTCCACACACTCCTGGTCCTAGCTCTGTGGAAGTTATTACTCTGAACAAAGATGGGGGAAAAGTCTCCATCATATTTTCAGCCTAAAGCTCTGAAAACACAATGAATTTATGAACCCCAGGCTGCACAGTGCTGTGGGGGGTGGCACACTCCTCACTGCAGCAGACTGCAACAAGAAGGGTCCTCAAAAGTCATGTATCTCTGAGGGCCATTGTCATGGCAATTCTGTTTCCCTGGTGCAAAAAGAAGGAAAAACAAAAAAAAAAGGAGATATGACAGCTGTCTCATCAGATGCTCTGAATCAATTACTTGAATAAGAGCTAAAAAAATATGGTCAATCTGAATTTCACCTCCTGTGAAGCAAACTAATCCAGAATAACTACTATATGTTCCTGGGCCTTCAAGAGCACTGTGTTCTAGACAAAACAGTAAACCAGACATTTTAGATGAGAGATGGTAGACAAAAAAAAAAGGCATTTCCAAGGATTCAATGACAAGTAAAATTAAATAACCAAGTATATGGCCTCCAAAGAACAGAACAGATTATTCCCCAGAGTTCCACCACCAGCTCTCAACAGAGCAGCTTTTCCCAATTAAACTTCAAACCCAGTCATGATAAGATAATAGTCAGTGTCCCTAAGAAACAAAGCAGTTTGTCCTAGCATAAAGAAGACAAGGGGAGGACAAGCAGGACACAGGCAGTACTGGTCAGGATGTTCTTCTCTTCTGAAACTTACATATTGCATATTCAGTAATGGCATTGATCAGGAACTGTACCAAAGGCAGCATACACAAACAGCAATATTTTTGGAATCATAAAATAGTTTGGCTTAGAAGAGAGATTAAAGATGTCTAGTTCCAGCCCCTCTGCCATGGGCAGGAACACCTTTCCTAGACCAGCTTGCTCCAAGCTCCATCCAGGCCAGCCTTGAAATTTTCCAGGGATGGGACACCCAAAACTTTCCTGGTAAATCTGTTCCAGTGCCTTACCACCCTCACAGTAAAGAATTTTTCCCTAATATCTAATCTAAACCTGCCTTCTTTCAGGTTTAATCCATTCCCCCCTGTCCTGTCACTACATGCTCTTATCACAAGGCCCCCTCCATCTTTCTTGCAGGCTCCCTTCAGATACTGAAAGGCAGCAATTAGGTTACCCTGAAGCCTTCTCTTTCACAGACTGAACAATTCCATTTCTTTCAGCTTTTCCTCACAGGACAGGTGCTCCTTCCCTCTAATCACCTTGGTGTCTCTCCTCTGGACCACCCCAAAATTTCCCTGTCCTTCCAGTGCTGGGAGCCCATCTCTGGGTGCAGCCCTGCAGGTGGGGGCTCAGCAGAGCAGAGCAGAGGGGCAGAATCCCCTCCCTGGCCCTGCTGCCCACACTGCTCTGGATGCAGCCCAGGACACCTTTGGCTCTCTGGGCTGGCAGTGCCCATGGCTGGGGCATGTCCAGCCTCTTATCCACCAATATTCCTGTTCTTTCTGCCAAAAAATAAGTAGCAAGACTCTCCTTACAATATTAATACACACACACACTCTCTCCACATACAGAACACCACTGCCCCTCTCCAAAACTTTAAACAGTAGATCTCCATGCTCCAGCTCACAGACATTAATGCTGTATCCTAACAACAATCTTTCAAAGTAGATTGGGGAAAACACACATGTGCATGGTGTGATTGTCACTGCATGTTTCCCTCGAGCTGCTAAAAAATGTCACCTACATGTAAAAGTTCCATCTACCCACAGAGTGCATAAAACATGAAGGTCACTAAGCAATATGAACCTCAGCCCATTCTGCTTGAAAAGTTGTAGGCTCCCATTTGCGAGGGCAGCCAGCAAAAGGCAGGGGAGGGAGAGCACAGAATGGGAATGCAGATGGAAAAGTCAGCACAAGCTTTGCAATGCTGCTTTATCATCTCAGCCTCCAGGTCACCATGGATGAAAAATCACCACTTTAATTGTCATCCCACCACCGATTCTGCCGAGCAGAATAGCAGAATCTGATGTGTGGGACTGTCTGGGTTGTTGCAGCAGTTTGCAAATAGTTTGTGCACCATAAAGAGAAACCAAACAGGCACATGCACACACTTTAATATTCCTTCAACATTAAGTACTGCTATTCAAAAACAAATCATCACTTCAAGCCACAAGTACTCTCCCATTTAGATATATTTTAAATAGTCCATTAGATTGTAAATCCAAAACCTACACAGTGACACAAACCTGATCTGGTTTCACTATTTCCTGAAAGAGAAGAAAACCAAAAAAAAAACCCAAAAACACCAGTATTAAAAACTTACAGGGCTGTTAGTCCACCGTTTCTCTCTGGCACACAGTACATTATTTAACTGCAATGCCTGAAACAGTAACTTGACCTCTCTGGGAAGGTGGGCGGTATTATTCAAGCTGAAACATTAGAAACATGCATAATTACTCTGGGTATTCGCCACACATTCTTTCATCCGTAAACCAATATGAATGGAAAAGTCACACTGACACTCCAGGCTTAGATCATATCCCAACCATCAATTAGAAAGGTTTTTTTCATGAGGTATCAGGAGAACAAAATTTCTTTGAGAGAAATTTTCTCTGGACTTAACTGTGCACATGTTACCAAGATAAAATGTCAGTGCTGCCAGCTCAAAATACTTCAGTCGGTTAAACCATGAATTTTGAGCTTTCTGCCCCACCACTGACAATACTGTAATTTTGTTTTCAAACACCACAAGCCCATTACATCCATGTGGCATTTCTGAGGATGCCTGCTGTAGCACTAACCACATCCCATCATTTACTCTCCACTATTCCTGCAGGGTGATGCTTCACACACCAGTGCAGTGCCTGCCTGCTCCTCCACAAACCCAAGGACCCTTGGCAGAATCAGACCATCCAAAGGGCTGGGTGGGATAAAAACCCACTGGAAGGTAAACAGGCAGATGAAACAGGGAGAAAAGAGACCAGGTCTGTCCCTGACTCCAGAGGCATCTGCACTGCAGCTCACACTGTGCTGATGGCAGTTCTCCCTTCACACCTCTGCACACAGCCTTGTCTTCCCTTCAGGGATAAAGAGCATTCACCTTTCAAGTTTTGGGTAGCAGAACCACAAGAAAAATTAAATACTACAAGACAATATCCACAGCTGGAAATGTGAAAGATACATTTTCAGTACTTTTAAGGCTTTCAGTACTTTTTAAGGCTAACAACACAATTTTTTTTTTTTTCCTGAAGAGGAAGAAAACGCTGTTCACACGACAGAAGAACTGCATACACATGTCAAGTAACAGTCTTCCCTAGCTAGGGTCTCCTGTTTCCCAAAATCAAGACCTAATTGCACTCCTGACCAAGTGAGATGCAACAATATCTATAGCTCTTCTGAACCCAATTGCCCCGAATTTATTTTGATACCAACATCTACATGTTGCTGTTCTGAGCAACTGACCTGACTAGCTCCTTGCTACAACTTCCAGAGTTCTTGATTCAGCCCATTTCACTCCTGGTGATTGGCACAGATATATGTGGAATACAAGGTATTCATTTCAGCTAATTCCCCAGGTATTAGGGACAATGCATGCATCTGGAACACTGTTCCAGCAAAGATACATGAATAATTCTAGAATCGTTCTTCTGTTTTGTTTTTCAAGCAGTCCAGCTCCCTGCATCTCTAGTTCATCATTATATATTTCCAAAACTTTGGAAATTGTAGCAATGCACAGAGTGAAGCACCTCTTGATATTTCAAGTCAGATTTTGTAGTATCAACAATGTGTTTTCCCTTTATGCAGGATAACCCTGTATGTCAGGGAATACAAGTTACAACAGCAACCTCATAGAAAGTAAAACTTCAGGGCAGTATTTTCTACATGTATTTGAAATCTCAAGATATGAAAATTGATCAGTGTTATTTTATATTTTATAACCAGAGCTTGCTAGAGATTCTTTGGTAAGTTTTAAATACGTTTTTGTAAACAATGGTTTACGCAGAGTGTAAAACCTATGTACTTTCTTACACATGTGTGAAAAATGTGGACAGCTTTATTTTGAAGACTCTCTCCCTCCTCCACATAAACTAAAAAACAACTAAAAGATGACAGAGCAACCATCTTAAGCCTTACTTAAAATATCTGTTCAAAAGGTCTGAGGTATGCAATGAAAATGCTTTAAGTCAAACAAAAGTGGCTTGTGGTAAAGAGAGGAAACAAGACAAAGATCTGAGTTTCCATCAAATGTTGGTTGCAATCATTTAATTGCCACTTGTTTAAGAGCAGAGATTTCTCCAGTCTGTTTCAGTATTTGCTATTCCAGCAAACACAAATAAAGGAAAAGTCGGCATTATAGTTTAAGATTTTGGTTTTGAAGTAGTTTGATAACAACCTTCCCCAAATCATTCTCCTGGGAAAGAGCTGCTAGAGAACAGAGCTAATTAGGGCTCTCTCTCCTGCTTTGTTCAGAAAACTTGGACAAATAGCTTATCCATGGATAGACCTGGGGGCCTTTCACAAATATTTTGTATTCCACAGCAAGCTTAGGCACATTGCATAAACATCTGGAGTACGGCACTAGAAACATGAACACCTCCCTGCTCTGCCCTGCAGCAAATGTCTTCATGACACTTTCATCAGCAGTGACAGAAATAAACCACTATTATTGTGGGCTTCCATCCAAAAAAATGTTGTCATGCACAGCCTGCCTGTACGCACACCAGGATTTGGGGTAAAAGGGAGGAGGGGTAATTCAGGTGCATAAACAAGTGTTCCTTCTCAGTACTTAAGTTCTGAGAGAAGGAAAGGAAGAGCCTTGTATCATTATTAAAAGAGAGACTATTCCCAGAATGATTGTAGACTAAACTGCTTTGTGGGGAAAGGGCTGTGAAAACAGATTTGTTTGCATTTTCCCTGGAGGTGCAGTCCAGTTTGGAAGTGCTCTTAGCATACAGAAGTTAAGAAAAAGACAAATCATCCTGGGGTACTCTGGCACCACCCCAGACCAAGAGCACAGAGAAAACCACAGACACTGTGTGAAACAGGGGCACCTACAGAACATCCCTGCTCTGTTGACCATGCCAGGTCCCAGGACCAATGAACCAGCTGCTCACAACAGGGCAGATACTTTGATACCACATTTCACAGCCTAGCTATACTGGAGCCAAGAATCTACTTGCTCCAGGAGCCAAGCTATATATAAGGAAGGAAAGGCACACAGGTCTCTCTAGCATGCTTTCCCCAGAGTCCTAGAAAAGCAACATCTGTGCCTTCAGTTTCACTGCAATTCTGCAGGCATCTTTGCAGTCTATCAAGCCTAACCACTGAGCAATTTTGTGTATTTATTTTTCAAATCTGTAGAGATGTACCTTACCATGCATTACAGCAACTTCAAAATAGGTGCAGTTCAACTACCTCAAAATATTACCAGGGAAACAAATCTTTCTCTTCATTGCTACTCCACAGGAGAGAACTGAAGGCTTCTGGTAAAAAAGACAAAAGCAATAGCAAACAACCAGTATGATAAACTACATTCACATTTTACTCCAAGAAATACCAAATAGTAATTAGTCATTCAAAAATACACAAAATCCATGCATGTGTTGAACATGAGAGAAGCTGTCCTGAGAGCTAGATGCTCTGAGATCACATTTCAAAGCAGTGCGGTATCATTCTGTTAATCTTTTGGGAAACCCAGCATGGATATTCTGCCGAAATGTAATTAAGGCAGGAATTCCAGCCCCTCCATTGTGACCTCCACAGAAACCCCAGGGGTCAAGAGTAGTAGCCTGTATCCTGCTGCAGTGCTAATGCAGCTGTACTATAAACAAAAAAACCTCCTGTAACAACAGTACCAACAAGTTTCAGCCAGGGAAAGGGGCATCATGTAGATACACTCAAAGATATGCTGCCACAAAACAGCTTCTACCACAACAGTGAGTTAAAAGTTGTTTTTCTAAAGGTAGTTGCAGAAATTTCATTTTTACTGTGGAAAAAATTTGACATATTTACTTTCATGTTTTATTCTCAATAAATATCCATGCCTATCAAAACAGCAATTAAAGACTTGCTTTCTTAGAGCAATGTTTAGTGAACAAAATGAAGCCAAGGGAAAGGAGACTTCTTGCTGTAACATTGAAGTTCTACACAGAGAGAGGGAAGGGTGTCTCGGGTGGGCCAGCATCAAATCATGCAAAGAGATAATCAGGTAGGGTTTTTTTTTCTCATTCTTACCCTTTGCAATCCGAGATCGGTGAAAGAGGACACCACCTAACAAGAAGGTTGCTAATTAATTCCTCCTCGTCCAGGCATTGCAAAGCTTCTATCTGCAAAGTACCTTCTTAGCTAGGAATAAGTACTTGATAGCATTTTAGAAGGGGCTTCATTTGTTTTGAAAAATTACGTTAAAAAGACACAATCATCTCAAGATTTTTCTCTACCAGCACCTAGAAAAAGTGAAATCAAAGCACCATGGCTCCAGCCTGACTAATTTTCAGGGCACCAACATACCCTGCACAGTGAGTTTGGTGGGAGGTCAGCATGCCAAAGGCACAGATGCTTTCAAATGTATAATGAGAAGAGATCTGGTATCTCCTAGCTGAACGAGTTTCCCTGAAATAAACTATTTCTGAACAAGTTGCAACAGGGTAGAGATGCCTTGCTGTAAGGGCAGGACCAGAATGCAGTTCCAAGGGACATGCCAGCTTAAGACATGGGTAGCTAATGCACTTTAAAACCAAGGAAGCAAGACCCTGTTGTTTTAAGTGTCAGTTATCTTGGATCAAGGGCTAAAAAAAGATGCTTGGATGTAGCACTGAAAGAGATGAGTCACACAGAAGAAGCAATGGAAAAACGCTCCACAAAAAGAGTCCAGCACACTTTTCACACTATGGATCTCAGGCATTCTGCAAAGACTTCTCTGTTAGTTCTACCACAATACAAATAACAGAAGTTCCAACAGCAAAAGTCAAAGCTCCAGGCTGTCATTAGGCAAGTACATCCAGAAGTCAAGTATTCTCTGAAATATCTGCACACAGTTGTAGCATTTTGGAGTGGCAGAGGATCCCACAACTCCACACACATTTATTTACATTAAAAATGTAAATAAAACATCCACCTGCCTGAACAAAGACTCAATAATCCAACGTACATTTCTTCTTTTCATTCCATTTATGACTGAGATGTCCTTCATTTTAACTAGGTCAAAAGCAATGGAGTTATGTAAAGTAACATCTTGGGTATTTTTTTTAAATGAAGGAGGACAAGCTATAAACTTGTGCCACACCCAAAGTATCTCTAATCTCTTGACCTTTTCCAGTAACATTAGTAGCTCCCAGCACTACTTCTCTTCATCTTTGCTTTACCCAGAGTGAAGCAGGAGCACTAAAACCACATCTTCACAACTGCATGAGTACAACTGGGCAACAGGCCAATTGGACAAACACAGGCGATGGAAACAATCTTTTTGTGTGTGTTATCACCCTCTAGATACACAGTGCTCAAATCACTGGAGATGTGCAGCCTAGCCAGCTGTGTTTTCTCAACATTTTTCATCAATTTGTCCCCATCCTTTTCTTTCCATCCACCTACACAGCAATTTCAGCCACCTATTTTCCTCTGGAAAAAAAAAAAATACAGTTTCTGGTTGTACAGCACACAAATTTCATTGAAATATGAGAAGCAAGAACATTCTACTTTGTTTGAACCTGAAGACACCTGCAGCTCAGTCTCATGTGAGCAATTCAGAGCCAACAGTAAGAAAATGAAAATGTCAAGGACCAGACATTACATTGAAACAAACCAGACTTTGTGCTGGGCAAACAATAGGAATACTATTTGTTTTGCTTTCTTTCCTTTTAAGGCAGAGACCTTAATTGTAAGCTACATAATTGTAGGTTAATGTGTCCCTCTCTGACAAACTGACTGGCTTGAAGCCCTTCTTTGGACAAGAAATCAGGAAGAGGTCATTTAAAAGACCCTGAAGATGCAGCAGGCTGGATCAAGAATGCTAATCCAGAACCAGCTTTCCTCTGGTTGATTACCAGGCATTTCACACCAAGGCTATTCCATCTGAAGAACATTACAGAGAACAAAAGGTATAGGGGCACATTTCCTACCACAGTCTGTTACATCTTCTCCAAAGCAATAAAATGCCCCGTGTTTTTTGAGTATGAGAAGGAAGGCGAGTCCTCCTGTGCTTGGAATAAACACACTTGTGCACATTCCATCCTTTCATGCTGTGTACATCTCTACTTGGCATTGCAAGCTGTTTCAAGATGACTCAGCTTGTTACTGATTAACATCTCACTTTTCTGTGTGCCTCAATCCAACTCTTCTCACATCCATCAGGCATCCTGACACCACGCATTTCTTTCCATTTCACCCTCGCGTGTACCAGACAAACACGAACTCAACAGCCCAGAGTTCACCATGTCCCACCAATTTACTTCTCCCCTCTCCAGAGCACAAACCCTCCTTTCAAGCTAAAAGGCTTTCACATCCCCAAAGGCACTGCAGGCAGCAGAACAGGGTTTGCCACCCCAGATTTCCGTGCCTTCCTTGTGGAGTCAAGAAGAGGTGTCATGTCAGATACCCCCAGATACCTGAGAAATTTGGGTAGCTAAGCCACCATGCAATGAACCATCCATTTGTTTTTGGAGAGCAGGACCTGGTCTTCCTGCCCAGAGAGGGTATGTGTGTACATACAGGCTGGGGAATTACTTTAGGGTGACTGAGAGACGTGGTACTTCAAATCAGAGAGCAGGGAAAAAAAGTGTACTTCAGTTTGGGGTATGTTTCAGCCAAATCCAATTTTTATAGGAAAAAAAAACCCCAAAACCAACCTATTCCTAAATATAGGAGAGAATCTGTCCATCCTTCATAATGGGACTGCTGTCTCCAATAGTAGAGCTGTGTGTTCTCATGGACAAAAGGAATCACCACCTCCCGGCCCCAAGAAGCTTTCTTGTAACAGCTTCTAAAAAGTGATGTTACCCAGCCACCACCTCACTGCCTTGCACCCTGACCTCCCCACCTCCCACCTTCTCCTCAGGCACTAACACAACCTTACTCAGCTTTATTTCCTCACAGAACACATTCCCTAGCTGAAGACCACCTCCCCCTGTGCCTGCAGCTCACAGTTCTCCCACCTGCACAGACGTGTACACACCTGTCCCAAGAACAGCGCCTTACCTGTGTTCCAGGGAACAAAGGAATCCCAGGCACAGGATCTCACCCCTTCTCTCACTCTACTCCCACAGCATGGCATTTCCAATAAAATGTTTGCAAACACAAGCTGTGAATGCTGCCAAGTCCTGCCTTCACTGAACTTTTGCATGGCACGGTGAGCACCTGTAAACCCTGCAATTCCCAGAAGCCCTGAGAGCAGTGCACAGGTGAGGTCACATCTCCATAGTATGACAAAGCTTCCCAAGGCCAGTGCAGTGCCAAGTGACATGCAATTGTCCTTCAGAAACACAGGCAGAATAGGAGGTAAAGAGAGAAGTCACTGTCAATGCTGGAAGATTGTTTGCTGCTTTCAGAATTGTGTCAGGAGATGAGCTAAGAGATCTTTTGCCACCTGCATGCAACCTGGCACACCTGATCTAATTTCCAAATGTGATCTCTAACAGTCCATGCAGGCTGCTCTGTAAAATCAGCAGTGTCAACCCCAGTTTCATTTGGGTTATAGCCAAAAATCACTCCTGTGCAAGGATCACTCCGTCCCAACAAATATCAGACAATATTTACATATGCATCAAACCCACAGTTTGGCAAAAAAAAGTTAATTCACCCAAGAGCGCTTTGATCCTCTGACAAATCATTTCCTGATTAAAGCTGAAACAACAAAAAGGACTTTGGACACCAACCAGCTGTCACACTTGTGTTGTGAGCTGGCACTAAATCCTACAAAGCCTGGGAGGAAAGATTTAGGTGATGGGAGGGGAGCAAACGGTCTATTTGCATTCACAGCAGGCAAGTTCCTTCTGGAAAGGCAATTCCTTCTCTTGCTACCTAACTGAAGGAAGCAAACAGAGCAGGGATCCATCAAAATTCACCAAAAGGAAAGCAAGCAACTGCAGGACACTTTGGCAGTAGTTAAGTGTTGCAAAACTTACTGGATTGCCTTTACAGTTGGGGGTGTTGTTTGTTAGAGGAGTTTTTTTTCTTTCTTTCTTTTTTTTTTTTTTTTTTTTTTTTGTTTTGGTTTTTTTTTTTTTTTTTTTTTTTTTTTTTTTTTTTTTTTTTTTTTTTTTTTTTTTTTTTTTTTTTTTTTTTTTTTTTTTTTTNTTGTGTGTTGTTTTTTTGTTTTGTTGTGGGGGGGGGTGTGTTTCTTTGCTTTGCCCTCCAAAGGTTGTTTAGAAACTGAAACATTTCCAACTGCAATGACCCATTTGAAACCTTTAGGCCTGAGCTGAGTGAGCAGAAAACAAAAAATGAGCTTAACAAAGATCTGAGCAGCTGGGAAAAGTGAAGGAAGAGCTGAGGTTTAGTGGTCATTTCCTTTTTTCCTACTAAAATGAAGCATTCACAGTTACTTGTAATCAAAAGAAAAAGTCCTGATGCTAGCAGACTTCTTTCAACATTCTTCATCAGATAGTCTCTCATTTATTAATATTTTCCCATGCTTCTACTGGCAAATAGAACATTTGGCAATTAAAAAGAAATGCAGCTTGGGGGGATGAAGATCAGAAGCATATTTTGCTACATAGTTCTGGTATGATGAACTCTTAATTGAAAAAAAAAAAAAAAACAAACCAACAAAACCCAAACATTATTAATCCAAGGTGTTGAAAGAAACAGTCCACAAAATTAAATAATTTCTTCCAAACTTCAGCTTCATTTTAACTGATGTGTTTTATTACCAGGCTTTGAGAAATTGGTTCTACAATCTCATCAAACTAATTGGCCATAATACACAAAACAAAAAAAGAGGAGACTGACTAACCTTTGAGATGCTCTTGGTATTGTGTTTATTAACTTACTTTTACTAGAGATGTCATAAAGCTGAACTCCTGAAACCTCTCCTCGTGACAGACTTGTTACTTTTCTATTCTTTCTCATTAAAACAAGTTTTCTCAGTCAGCTCTCAGATGCCTTGCTTGACCTGCCACCTGCCTACTTCCAATGAGATCAATATCTTCAAACTTCGCAGCACAAAGGGACCAACTTGATAAAACTCATGCCTGGCACTTTGAACTGCCTAACACCAGACCCAGAGCTGACATTACTGCAAGCCTTTCATAGGGCTCTGTTGTCATGCAAATAAAGTACAATCCCCAGACACAAAAAAGTCATTAAACCGGAATTAGGAGTTATAAGTAACTGGCAAGCTGAGAGAAAAAAACTGGGTTAAAAGGAACGCTAAGGACAGACCTGCAGAGAAAGTGGGAAACTGGGAAACAATGACACTCCAGCAAACACAAGGAAATGTTATACATAGGTATGAGGACGGCAGGCTCACCAGGTTGGGCTTCCACAGCTGAACTGAGCTCTCACATCACCCTCCTGCCCCCACGAGCCTGACAGACTGTGCCACCCAGCCCTGCCCGTGGGCTGCGAGCACTGACAGCATTTTCACTTTGCAGCCTTTAGCCAGACCAGGCTAATGCCAGCAACAAGCCATCTCTGTGTGCAACCTGCAGCCAAGGCCAGCCAAGCTCCCAGCAGCTCCCCAGCTGCTGACCAAACAGGGAATTGAGCAAACAGGGCAACAGCAAACACTCACATGCTATTAGGTCAGGAGTTAAAATATCTTAATGACCTGCAACTTCATTCGTGAACAAGGGCTGATAAATGCCAGAGCCTTATTGAACACAAAGTCATCTACAAAAAACTCCATCCAGGCTCTGATGCAATTTCTGTCGCTTCCAATAGATAGCAAGGCAAAAGTAAAGAGGGTTTTCCCTTCATTCTGAAAAAACAACAACAAAAACAAAAAAAAACAAAAAAAAA